>DWLI01001873.1:0-14364 GCA_018249915.1 Cecropterus dorantes dorantes | reverse complement strand
CTATAGCCAAAGAGATTTTATTACAAGTTCATACATACTATAATGCGAAAAGACTTTTTCCCCAACCTATTATTTTAAGATAACATAATATAAGAAACAGCGCCACCTATCGTACATTTTGAATTCAAAATTTTTCAAGACAGATGTCACTAGTTTGATACCATAAAGTCGTGTGCATATTGCTTATATACCTAAATCTACATTATTAGTGACGGGTGCAATATTACCTTGTAAGTTTATTAGATTGAAATGACCATTTATTTAATCAATGATGTGGGGACTCGACTAGCCTAGCTGGTCTGATAAGTTGCATTTCCTTTTAACATAGCCCTATCAATAAAAATCGATACGTGATAAAGCACCCAACATATTATGGAATTCAAATATTTCTGAATTAGGATTTGTTCTATGGATGCTACCCCATTTTGCCGTAGTATATATAGATAGAATATGTATTATTTTAATTTGTAGTATAAATGTGGATAATTCAAATCGGTCTAACATACGAAACAAATTGTGCCAATTTCAAATGGTGCTTCAGTTCGTGAATAAATCTAATTTACTATAAATAAATAAGCATAGTCATGGGATATTTAGGTTACAAGGAAATGTAAGCTTATTTTATTTTCCATTATAAACACTTCTTTACTGACTGCATACTACACCAAGTTGCGCAATATATTTTTATAACGCTATCTTTCAAATTGTTATTAGTGTTTTTGGCATGGATCTCAATACTTCTCGCTAATAAAATACCAGGAAGAAATAAATAAATTCAACAAACAAAATTTCGGTTTACTTAAAATCGGTTGTATTTACATTTCGTCCATTGTAGAAAATCAATAGTGTTCAACATCACAAATAAATAAATCGTACTAAGGTATTCACATAAGTCGTACATCGTACACAATATGCGACAGCTCAATCTTATCATAAAAGAAAGGCGGGACGATCGGATATTAAATCATAATATATAAGTAATTCAAATTTAATTTTATTCTCAATGTCAATCGCTGCTAAAAGAAACGAGTTCGCTCGCCACGGTAACCGACGGCCGACGGTGAGCTACTCGCTAAATGCTTTTCGAAACACCCCGCCGTCTCTCCTGGATGCCGGGTATCGAGTAAAAAAATAGTCAATCGCGTAGTTATCGAATCGGCCGGCGCCCGGCGAAAGACAGCAGTGTGGGAAACGGAGTCGACGAAGTACGAAAACTCGCAGACGGCGACGCCGGCGCGTCGACGATCGGTCGCCGCGCGTCCTACATCGCTCGGCGAGCTCGGGGAGCGCGAGTGGCGATGGACGGCGCGCGGGGCGTCGTTCCCCGCGCGGCGGCGCGTCACCGCGTCGCGCTGGGGCCGCGGGCGGCGCGCGGGGAGCCACGCCGCGCGGCAAATCGAACGAGGCCACGCGCGCCGCTCCCCTCGCGCCGCGCCCCGCCGCTCCCGTGGCGTCCCTTCATAAAATATAACGTACCAACCTACATACTAAATCACTTTAACCTAGGAATCTCTTATTCCACACCTCGAACACTGGAATACCGAACTGAAGGCTCTATCCTAATTAACAATATTATGGACAAAAAATTACAGGCCGGTTTTTAGATGTTCGCCTCGCTATCGCGGCGCGGCGACCGTCGCGCTCTCTTTATCAGTCGTTGGGGGAGCGGGCGGCGGGCGCGCGAAATGCACGAGATAATGGCGAAATTGTGATGTTTTTCTAATAAAGTTGTCGCGCGTGATACGAACGCGTCTCGTCTACGGCGGCGGTTACTGGCCGTTCGGGAACACTGCGACGCCGCTTCGGATATCTGGCCCGTTAACTCCATTTCGTTCAGTCCATATTTAATTCAGTTTAAAAATTCATCAATCGTTCCGGAAGCTGGCGTCGGAGTGAGAGAGTAACCGATCGCGACGATAAGTATGGAGTGTTCGGAACAAATAAAACAAACTAGGTGTACCTGAATGCAATAATCACACTATGTTACATTATTGATTATAAAATCCCAGGCTTCACTTACGCTAAATATGTACACACAAACTCTCATCAACAACAAGAAAATGAAGAATTGAGCTTTGTGACTTAAAAACGCTTATTCTATATTAGTACAGCCATACCGGTTTATTACTATATTTTGTTACAACATGATAGACACTATTGCATAGAAAAATATCACAACTTCACCATTTGGGCTCACAGGTAAATACAGAGTGGATTCCACTTAGAATAAGTTTACTTTCGAAAACACATTTGTACATTTCATGACAAAATTCAACAGCATTCTACTAAGTCTTATAATTAATAATTGTCGCAGCTAGCCGTGAAACGCAAGATACATTGGGTACCTAACTTAAACATTGTGTAAAATTGAAAATTCTGCATTCTGAACTTAGACTTAATTACGTTTTTTTTGTCATTTAAATAGAACTGCACCCGTTTTTGGTGGGAGCGATGTCGGCCCCGCGTGTTCCCAACTGGCGGCACTGGTGTCGGTCTGTTGCGGTCGCTGGAGCAGTTGAGGCGAGGCGAGGCCGCGCCAGTCCGGGCCGTCACGTGCACTAATAACTTCACTGTGACATTGTCCTTATAAAAAGCACGAGGCGTATTACGCGTCATCTTCTTCCTCCTCGCCTAATAACTCCTCTTCAACTTCCTCATCTGGAACCAAAAAGTTGTGTCAAATTAAATATGTCCACTTTAAACATGCTAACATTAAAATATTCACCATATTCAATGAATTTATAAGTTACCTAAACAGCGAATAAAAAAATAAATAATTACATTTTTTTTTTCAATACGCATATAAAATTATTTACAACTGTTTACCCGAAACATTCCTAAAATAATAAGACTAATGTACACTATCAGGTTACACAGTTAAGTTAACAAGTTGATCTTCCACTCTAAAAAAGTAAGCCAGACAGACTACTCGGTAACAAAACTTCCATTAGCACCGTTCGTTTTGTATTCATGCGACAATCAAATTGATCGCATAGACACAGCTAGACGACCGAGGCGGAACCTTATTTGAAATTCGTAATGTACAAAATACGGTACGACGAGATACTTATTCACTTGTTTCAGGGTGTTTACGATGAAATCTAGAAAGTTTTGTCAAGTACGTAATGCGCACGTTAATTAAAATCAGGACGCATTCTACGAGAAACTACGACTATGCGTTTAATTACTACGTTACTCACTAAAAGTAGTTTTAACAGCTAATGATTGACTAACAAGACTCGTACATAAATTTGATTCTATTTAAATAAACGAAAAATTTTAAGTATACTTCTTTAAATAAGTCATAGTATATTTAAAAAATAAACACGCAAGCAGTGTGGATGTTTTGGACAAAATAAATTATATTGCGTTAGCTCCCTCGAACACGAACTACTGGCGAAACCACAAGTAACTTCATATGATCGAGTTTGCAGGCTATTGGTGTCAATATACTAACATAACAAGATAGGTAAGTAATACCGTAGCCTCTAGGAATATCACTTCCTTCAAGACTGTCTTAAAGTTTAACTTTACAAGCTTTAAAATATACGATGTGTTAACAATGGAATGGTCCAAGAATAAAATTATTATTAACATTAAATGCACTTTTCCAATCTGCTTTATGATGGTATTGCTTGAAACAACAAAAAAAATCCATATATTATAACAATAGTAAAAATCTAGCTTAGCTACTTAGGCAATACGTGTGAATTCCATATGAATTTACATGATGCATACGGGGAACATCCAAGCAACCAGATTTAAAAATTCGTGCCAAAATTAGACAAATAGGTCAATATGGCGCATTCCCATTACCACACGATGCGGAGGGCGTAATCTAACGGCGAAGTTTAGACTTGAACGTTTTGAACCCGCCACCTAGCGACAAAAGCCAGGAATGTTCGGATCGATGTCTACCGCCCGAACTGAAGCGGGTATAGATTATTTTGATCCAAAAAAAGTAGGGTTATTTTATAACGCAATATGCCGAAAGTTATCCTGCATTGAACATTTAATATGATACGCGGAAGAGTAATGTTTTGCAAATAAAAGGAAAAATAGTCACGACTGTACAAGCATACGGCAATTCCAAACAATTTAATTGGATATTGTATAAACGTGGAAAGCATTTGAACCGATCACGATGACGCTCATTATCGCTTAATAACGGGAAACATTCGATTATTAATTTTATTAATATAACGATTCGATTCTCTAAGTCAATAAATTGATATTAATCCGATACATCTAGTTATAATAACGGAATATAAAATTTCGCGTTAAGTTGGCACGAACAATTGCGAATTATTTCAAAGGCTATGTGTACTACTTTTATCGAATTTCGATCTACCAGGATGGGCACACAGTCGCTTTTCGTTCGAGGGGATGAATGAGGGACGGATAAGCGGAAGTTCCCTGCTTGCAGTTGGGTAGGGGTACTTTCGCCACGTTTTGCGGAACGCATAAATAGGGACTAGACGCGTGCCTCGCGCGGATGCTCCACGGGCGGATCTTAGCACTTAGCCGCTTGTAACGACGAACGACGCTAGTAATCTGCAAGCTGCAAAGTATTAGGCGAGTCCCCTGCCAAGAGCGGTTTGCGATACACATAATGTCGGACAACTGTTTGTAGACCATCCGAGATTACAGTCACTTATCATTTTCACCTTATCAGAATGTCGCGACAGAGTTCACACCCAGACGTTTGATTTGTTCATATGCTAGGTTTTATTTTACGCCAAAAATATTTACTCGCGCATGACCTGTTTACTACCTGTACAAGTCTGAATAAACTAACAATAATGTGTATTATTTCTTCATTTTATTTTTATAAGAAACTATAATACAAAAAAAAAGTTGAATTTAAAATGGATTTATTTCTTGATAAAGTTAAGTTTGCTTATATTACAGTTACCTGCACCTGACTCTTCCGTAACCTCTTATTTATGTGTTAAAAACAATTTCAACATACAAATACATTAATTCATTCATAACGAGCCCAATTGCCATCGTTTTGGCGCGCGACACTCAAGATCTGTGAAACATCACGCATCCCGAATGCACTTTACGTCACGCGTACTATTGCGCGCCAACTACTAATATATAAGGTTTTTACACAACAAGTATTTATAGAATCTAAGCTAGAAACAAGTTGTTCACGTATGGCTTTTGCTAATAAAATCTGATCTTTATGAATGAAAAGTTTAATTTAAATTTAAGTTAAATATTGTCTCAGAAAGTGTATCAGTTAATTGTAACATTTTTTTACTGAATACTTTTTAAATGTAAAACTTAAAAGCATTTAGGCTTTGATTGGGGAAATAACAGCAGTCAGGTGTATTTTTATCGGCTTAAAAATATTATTTCTTTGAGACAGACTTGAGTTTTAAAGTCTCATACAAACCACCCTCACCTTCGAGATCGTCGTCCTCTCCTTCCCCTAACTCGTCTTCATCTTCGTCCCCTTCCTCCCCTTCCACTTCTTCGTCGTCGTCTTCTTCGCCCTCTCCCTCTCCTTCAAAGTCCTCCTCGTCGCTGTGACCCTCGTCATCTCCGCCGCCATTTTCTTCCTTTCGCGCCTTTTTCGCTTCTGTTGTTTTTTCCTATAGATCAAAGTTATCATTGAATAAATAGGCTATACAAAACATTCGAGAACATTCTCTTTTGTTTGAAATTGTCTTTGTACAGTATCTATTGAATTTATCAATTTAAAAAAAGCAAATTCTCTTTTTCTTTATTGATTATGTTTTAATTTCGACCGCTGGGCGAAAACCGTTTTAAATGTAGTGATGATAGTAATTGCTTCATGTCATTTCAGAACAAAAATCTACTATACACTTTTTGTATTAATTAATCAATTAAATAATAACTGGCTGTAAGCCAACTACATTTTTTTATTATTCGCCACAACCGTTGGCGGTTACTTATATCGACGGTGTTGTAGGGAAGTAGTGAACCGAGTTACGGCTTACGTGCAAGATAATGAAGCGCAGGTGACAAGGATTCGTAACAATAAAGAAGCGTGGGTTATTAGTGCGAGAGAAAGAGACGCACAGAGCGTAGCCGGTGCCGTACGGCCCATTTTGCCGTAACAAACTCCAACGGAAAATGGTCACCAACTCACCACGCATAACATGAGCCATGACGTTGGATCTATAAAACCGCCAAAACGACAATAACAGGTAAGCTCTTGTATTATTACAACAAAGAAGTCATGAGAAATACTGTCTGGTATTGTAAAACCGTCTACAAGTATGTAACTGTACACGCTATGGGTTTGTTAGCGTGAATTTAGGTTACTTCGCGGGAAAGAGACGGCGTACGCATTACTACTAAGTCTACAACATAAGCCGATATCGAATTGTTTTCCAGATTCCCGCCCATTTTATGCCCTCAATACCATTCTGCCATAATTTATTATAGTTAAGGCACTATTAGAACAAAGGAAGTCTGAACTACATACAAAACACCTACATGCAAATAATGCCGGGTCATTGACTACTCTCTGCAACGCCACTAGCTACCAAAATAAAAGCCCAATTGTGCAAACGGCGGCTCTGTTGTTTTACATCATATCATACTTGAATTTCGTAGGCATTGAGACATAATACGCATATATTACGATAAAATTACTTTACTCGGCGTGCGGTTCTATGACAGTCCGATACCTACACATTGACATTCGCTCGCCGGCCATGTTACCAACTAGCGTCACGCTACCATGAATGTAAGCCGGACTAAAGTCAGTCAAAAATAGCTAACGATACGCAATAAAATCAATAATAAGCACACAACGGAACGTATTAGAACGTGTCTGCAACATTATTTGTAATATCCATATCAACGAGGACATGAGCGTACGTTCCCGCGCCATGTTTTTTTTCTGCCAAGGTCATGCCTCCATATCGAAAACGGGTAAACAAAGCTAGAAATCGCTAAGTATGTAAATTCATCTTACAACGCACTACAAGAATATCTAAATCTTAACGTAGGGACATGGTATAAAACTACTGACTCATCGATTACCTCACGCACGCTAAAATGTGTAACTCGACAGAAATGACGTCCAAAAATACGCCGGTTGAGTGTTTCCTACTCAGGCTATACACTTGAATAGACCACGTGGAAGTTCCGAATGGAAGGAATATAATAATTGTAGCACGTAGAAACGTTCAATAAAATGGCGAGCGACTAAAATGAATACATTCTGTTTGACATGTGCACTCACCTCTGCTGCCCTTTTGGCTCCTTTTAGGTCACTTTTCGCGTCTCCCTTTTTCTCGTCGCCGACCTTGTCCACGGCCACTTCACTGTTATTTTCATTGGTGCTCATGATTGTTCTGATTTTTTGTTAATTACTAGAAATATTTAAGTTAGGTATACGGCTGGCTCAAACCGACGCGAGACTGACTGATCGAGTGAGCGGGCGGGCGCGATGGAGATGAGTTTGAAAACGAAGATGGCGCGGGCTTCCACACGCCTCGCTTCTGATTGGTCGAGACCGTCCGCCATTATCAAGCAATAAGCAGCATGTGGGTAATATTATTTGGAAATTGTTTTCGTGAATGTAACATGAAAATCTAAATTGAATGTGTATAAACGTTTTTAATATATTTTTTTATTTATCTACAGTATTAAAGGTAATCACTGGTAGATATTTAATATGAAAATAATAAAAATTTAAACCTGTTGACATTAGTGATTCGTAATTTATGCAATAGATAGCGCCCTAGTTGATAGTAAAAAGAGCGGGAAAATGAAAAAAGTTTATAAACTTCCAAGAGATCTGCAAATTATTCGATATCAAAAAAGAATCTTATTAAATATTTTTGACACTCGATAATCAATAGAGTGAAATATACAGTTATATTATATGTAAGTATATGACAGTAAAATTGAATTAAACTAAAATCGTTAAGCACGCATTATTTTTTTTATTATAATAATAATTACATGCGTATTAATTAAGTTTCCAAATTTGTCTTATTATACGAGTTTCGCTTTTTAAATCATAATATAACGATATTACTAGTAGCCTTAAAAGAACTTACTGAACTTAAAATATTTTACCAATCACTTATAGCGTGGATTTACTTTAATAAATGTCACACGCTATTATGAATTTTAATAAATATGCACTTTTTTATATTATTCGCGTAGAATACTTACCAAGATTAATGAAATTATCTTAAATTTTTCAAATATAAATACTTTTTATGTAAATTATATAATTTGTCAAAGGTTATGAAATTAGTGATTGAATACATAAAAAAAACAATGGAATGGGCGATTTATTTACATAAAGATATATTTCAGAAATAATATAAGAAACGTTTATTACTTAATATCATGTATGCAATTTATTTAAGCAATACGTGGGAAAGCATAACGTTGTATTTGATTGGTACAATGCCATCAAAGCATTGAAATATGGTTATTTCAAATATCACATATTAAAAATACCAAATTTAAATAAAGTATTCATATCAATGAAGTTAGTTGAAGGCACCTTTCAAACTTAAAGCATATTTTTTCACTTTTAAAATATTTAATTACTAGTGTGCCCATGTATAAATATTGTTGTTTTAAACAGACAATATTAAGAAAATGATATAAAAATCACTGCATAATTGCATAACAACCAATAAAATATTAAATGTACATTCCTACATTGGGTATATTATAGATAATATTTTTTTCTTACGTCTAAAGTTTTCAGGATACAAAAAAAATAACACAAACAGAAAAGATATATTTGGGGGCAATATAACTAAATAAAATTAGTACGTTCGAAGGGATAGGGATACTAAGCTTTTCGGTTAGAAAAAACACGAAAAATAAAATTGCCCGCATAATAAATAGGGCGTTTATTACTATTATTTACAAACTAACATGTTTCACACAACAACAGATGATGTATGGAAAGCTTAACATATTTTTGCTAAACATGTAGGCATAGTATTAGTTAGAACAAAAATGTGAGATGAACAAGTTCTAGGTGTTATTGATATAAGGAGTATGTAAAATTGGAATATAATTTGTTCATGAGCATAAATCTGTCATTTCAAAAACCACTTAAGTCACTTTTTTGTCATGGTGCTTTTTCTAAATAAATCAACACATTTATCTTTCTTTTAATGTTACTGCATACTAGACAAGCATTGCTTAAACAATAGAAGACTAACAAATTTTCAGGACTTTTCCATTATTTTTAATAAACTGTGTCATTCAAACGTGATAACGCCCAAATACTGTATTAATACCAGGAGTCATATTAAACTCATTCGTTAACGTAAGTTTTTATTCTTAATGAATTACACAGTTTGTACTGATTCCTAAAGATTAAAAAGTTTAAATGTGTAACTTATGAGGTTTTTGAAATGACTTATACAATTGTATTAACGATCTGTAGATTTTTTTACAAATACATACATCCAAAACCACAATGGTCCATAGACCATTATGTAATTTTTAGTGTCGCCACTAAGATGTTATTGTGAAGCCAAATACATCTGCAAAACAATTTGTATGAACAAAAATATTCCCGTTTTGCAAAATGATCAAAGTGTAAGCTAGATTGATGGATAGATAGATTTTATAAGAAAATTTAAATAATGATATATATATTTTTTAACATTTTAACTTTACTTTAAACGAGCATGTATATCTATTCTATGAATTCTGTAATATATCTATAATTAAACCTAGCTATTTAGATTATCATCATACTTCTATTGAACAATTTAATCACCTTATCCCAAAAGGTGCTCTAATGAGAATTGAAATGTAGACAATTCTAATTTACCTACCAATTTCCAAGGATTTCACTTCAAATCAAAATATATCACAGGCAATATGCACGATGTCCCTAATTAACTACATAAGTGAAACAGGGTGGTATATGTATAGAAAAGTACTACGGGTATTCATTCTTCTTAATAGATTTCTTTATTATTTCCATAATAATACAATTATTATTTCACGAAAAAATCATTAAAATAAAAAAAAAATAATAACACTACAGGCATCCTGGTATTTTATAATGTAAGTATTTTAGAAATACATATAGATTATTGAAATAGAATTTCTTACATAAAATCATTATAAAGGCTATTTTTACATCTATAATGACTACCACCCTGCTGACTGAGACACCTTGTATATGACATTTTTCATATAATCAATTAAAACCAAACACATACCTTTATACCTCAAAATATCTAAACAAAATCTACATCTATCATAAATCAAGTTTATAGGTATCATCTATAGAAACAAATAATATACAATACAATAAACATGTACCTATGTTTGGCGTTTATCACTAATAAACAAAACATTAATATGAGCGAGACAATGACTACACGGACAAAATAACTTCTCACATAATAAACCAAGAAAAATATATTAATTTACACGCAACGCCTTTATTGACATTTTCTACGTAAAATGTTTGTTTGTTTGCTTATCCCGAATACGTTCTTAAACCAATAATCCATTTACTATGAAACTCTGGTGATTCGTTGTTAGTACAATAATTTTACAATAGGCGGTGCGCTTAGCCAATACCGCTGGGTCTAGATGTACAAAATTTTGCACAGAAGTACTTTACAAGTAACAGTAGTTTTAAATTCATACCCACGCGTGAAACAGAGAATAAAATTTTACCCACCAAGTGTGCGAAATGGTGTTAGAAATTAGTTCTTTACAAATATTATTACTCAATGAGTACATTTCACGACAAGTCTAAAAACGAGCAAACCATTTTTAAATTATAAAAATTACAATTAGGAGCTGCAAACGTCAAACACACAACTAGCAACTACAATACTCTGCCTAGTTTACTACTCTAAAATGTGCCCGTGTGATGTGATCGTTATATGGAACTGTCCGGTTGAAGTTTACAATTTAAAACCGCCTCTTAGAAGTATTTAAGTGTTTTTTAAATGTAATTTAATTAATAATTTTCTACCCTTACTGGCAAGGTAATGGCGAAATTTATTAATTACAGCTTTATAAGAAAAGGCTAAGGTAGGGTGTATCCAGTTGACAAACAGAATATCGTCGCTTATATAATAAATACCGCGTAAGCGATATTTGGTAACTTTTGAGAAGAGAAAAAAAACTGTATATTTTGTATGAAATTCTTCAGACAAAATATGTCTTTTATCGCTTCTGAAAAGTTACCAAATATCACTTACGCGGTATTGTTATATAAGCGACGATTTGTGAAGACGTGAAGTGGTCTAACTGTCGATAGAATATGAGGACCTTCGAGTTATTTAATACTAATTATAATAATTACGGATGTATCAATCAACGCATCAATTGCAGGTGCCACAGACAAACTGGTAACCAAATATACTAATACACGTGTGTTCCGCTGTTATATGTTACAAAAGATAGAATCCACAGGATTTTTCTCCAGTGGATAGCAGATACAAGTCTTCATTGGTGTTTGCAAATGTTACAGACGTTTTTATTATGACATTTAATTTTATAATTGTAAATTTTACTAGCTTTAAGTTTCAAGGGGACAATAGTTTTAGGTGTTGGTTTTGCTAATTGTAGGCGCCAGTTTTAACTGTGGTATTAGAATTGGAGTTAGAGGCGTTAGTGTCAGGATTTAATAATTTCGGTGGACAAAAGTTGCAGGTGTTGACTTCGAGAAACGCAGATATAAAACAGATTTACTGTTCTAGATATTGGCATAGTTTTACTGCAGGAGTTAGTATTGAGATGTAGTTTGATGAACAATCTAAGTTTCAGTTGTCGGTATTTTAGCAGCTAAAGTTGCAGGTGTCAATAACATTCAATAGTATCGACAATGACCGATAAGATAGTTTCCGAAGCTTCAGTCCATGCAGGTCGGCTAGAAGGTGGTGCAGACGTTGCCATCGAACTCGATGTTCCCGCCGAAGGGCGGAGCGTCGTCGTCGTGCAGCGAGCGCGCGTCCCCCCGCCACGCGCTGTACAGCGTCGGCAGGAAGTCGCTGAACAGCGGGCGTCGCGACGTCGCACCATTATCCCGAACCACCTGCCATCACACTCATATTACAAAGGCGAAAGTTTGTGAGAATGTTAGCTTGTTACTCGTTCACGTAAAAACTTTGGTCAATTTAGTATTTTTTATGTTGCCTTATTTTTTTATTTTGACCTTTTTTATAATATAATAGTAGCCAACAATGCAGTCCATCTGATGGTAATGGACCACTATCACCCATGGACATCTGTAATTAACCTCAGATAGATTAAGTCATATCCGAGGATATCAAACGGCCACTGCCGTGTATGTATATCTGTAATCAACCCTAGATAAATCAAATCCGAGGTGGTGCATTTTTACAGCTGAAAAATCACACAGTAGCTCTTAACGTTTTTATGGCAGAAATAGGTATGGCGGTGATGCCTCTGGAATAGTTTTAAAACATTTACGTTTTAAATGTTATTTTTATATTGTAATATAAGTAAAAATATTTATATAGTAATCCAAGACGGCGGCAATTCTATTTGCTTTTTGTTCGTTTCTTGAATTACATTCTCTAAAGAAACATCGAACACAGAAGCAATAAACACTTAAGCACAAAAAAAGTAATACAAAGAATACAAAAAATCCAGCATAGAACCTACAGGTAGTCTGCTCACATATATTGTAGTGTAACATATATATCATTGTTTTTTTTTTATATTACCATGACGATACGTATTTTAGGACACTTAATGATGAACCCTTTAATTTGATGAGCAATATTGCAGTATTCTAATAATATACATTTTTTTCTTTCAAAGAATTTGAAACGGCTGCTATAATTATTTATTTTTAACTTTACCTATCTCAGAAAACTTAAGCAATCAAGACAAATCCATTAAATCCGCCTCGGTTTTACATTATTAGATATGATTTTTTAATTTATATTACAAACAAAGAAAGATTGAAAAAAACATAACTTTTTCTTGCCATCGGTTAATAAACTTCACAAAATCGTTATAATGTCTCACGGGTACGACATTCATAAACACTATAGTTAGAAGAAGATTTCACACGATTGCGCAATCTTGTGTAAAACGCTAACCAAAAAATACACTTACGCTTACGCGTTATATGCTAAAATAAACCATTCACACATATAAACGTTAGAATAAAAAACTACCATAGCAAATCCAAATAGGAACATCGGTAAATACTTGAATGTGATCGCGGATGCATTGCTACTTGTTGGAAAAACCTCATGTAAATACATCAATTGCCAATACCTAAGTCAGAACTACCTTATAAAGGAAGCCTATGTCCTCCCTCTGGATGCGAGCTGTTCGCCGTGAAAAGGAAACAAACACATAGTTATTACATTTATAACTATGGAAATGTGGACATTATGTTACTTTATATTTTAGTAATATTCGAAATCACTTAAAAAAATTACGCAACATACTCCAAATCAACACATTTCTGTCTCACTGCTGAACACGGGGCTCCTCACAGAGGGCGAAATATTTAGACCATAAACCACCTCTTTGGATCGTGAATTAATAGACTTCATACACCTTATGTTTATACATACATGTTATAAATTACTTAGCTATGGAGGTTTTCTCTCGGTGTTTCCTTTCATCGACAAATAACTTTAAAAAAATGAGATATGCTGGAATTCGGACCTCCAGCTCGAGAGGCCGAATTTCACAACACTGTATCACTGGTTTATACTGTCACATACCTTCTCCATTCCATCAAATGTGGGATCATGTTGGCTCCTGGGTATCCATATTTTGATGTCTTTGTCGAGCCCACTTGTGGCCAAAACTGGGCAACGTGGATGCGCTTCTATGCAGTTAACCTGGAGAAAACAATACAAGAAAAGTTTTTATTGGTAATATTGTTGTAATATTTGAATTGTGCGGTCATTCATGCAAAGCAGCTATTAACCTACGTAATTTACTTTAAAAGGTCGCTTTCAAATCTGACGACTAACTTGCTGTTACCTTTTCGTAACTGCGAGGCAAAACTCAAAATCACCACAAATGAAATAAACAACTTCATGACAATCTACAGAGCCTCGCCATTAACGTCAGCCTGCACACGTGCACGTACGTGTATATCTTAAGTCTATTTTGCAAACACTTCACGTTATACTCACCGTGCCAGCTTGCAGGCACTGCACGATGACCTCGCTGCTTCGCTCCCACACGAGCACGTACGGGTATATCTTAACGCTATTTGCAAACACTTCATGTTATCCTCACCACGCCATTGACGTCAGCCTGCAGCCACTGCACGATGGCCTCGCTGCTCCGCTCCCACACGAGCACGTACGGGTATATCTTAACGCTATTTGCAAACACTTCATGTTATCCTCACCACGCCATTGA
>DWLI01001872.1:0-14366 GCA_018249915.1 Cecropterus dorantes dorantes | reverse complement strand
GTCAAACACAGATGCGTTGCTACTCCCGAGGACTGAGATGATCGCCTCATGTAAAAGTGTGCCGGCAACCACACCCTGCCAACGAAACGCAAGAAATGCTTCACGCTAGAAATAGGTGTGGCGGTGGTGGACTTCCCCGGCTGAACTACACTGGTTCTACCACCTTGTGCAAAATCCGACCAGTAACCTTAGTATGAGTTCATCTTGTTTCCTGAAAACAATTATTGTTTACGTTTTTGCGCATACATTGCAACGTACACTTCACGTTTTTGTTTTCGTTCTCGGCCATACCTTGCAATGTACAGTAAGATAATGTACGAAAACATAAACAATCATTGTTATGAGGAAACAAGATAAACTCGTACTAAGGGTACAGTAGCTTTCGCGTGAAAAAGTAACAAACACATATGTACCTTCGTACAAAGTTTCACATTTATATTATTAGTAAGATTGTTTTTAGTCGATGGACGGCAGTTAACACATACCATCGTGTGGACTATATTCGTTTGCTACTTTTATGTTTAATAAAAATATCCTAAACTTACAACTGATGTTCAAATCCCTATTTTAACCCGAGCGAGGACCGAACCCAAAATTCAACATAGGGCAAGCTTATTAAACTTTGTTATACCTAGATATACTATATATACGATATATACAGAATGACCATTTACCATCAAGCACATTGGATGTTCGCTATTTCTGTTACATGAAAAATATAAAAGCAGCGACTGCCACTCGAAGTTAGTGGCGCTTAACACGTTCCGTCCTCACGCGTTTATATTAAAACGATGGTTAGCAAAAACGCTCCGGAAAGTTGTGTAGTGGAAAGCAAAAAGTGAAGTTGCATTCCACATGCGAATTGTTATGTGAACAATTAATTAAGAGCATACCCATATGGTTTAAAAGCACTTCAACTATGTTTTATTGTGTGTTTAGAATCAAAATGTTTGTTTGCATTTCGTATATACTTAATATATTTTTTTGTTTTAGACGGTATATTGCAGCTTTCATCTCATTTTCAAATAACTGTAAGGTTTTATCGAACTGAAACATCAAACGAGCATGCAGTTTTTGATAGTACTTATTGTCGCCTGTGGACATCTGTAAGCAATTTCATATCGCACATTGGTTTTATCGAAGTCGATCACAGGTGAGTTGCTACTCCAGAGGATTAAGATTGTCGCCTCATTCATAAATGGGCCTCTTACATAAGACTTAACTCAACGTAATCATAAAACAATAATTTAAGTGATCATTATCAAAGTAAAAGTTGTAAAAGTCACAACAATTTGATAGGCATCAAAAAAGGTCAAGCAATCAAAGTTGTGATCTTAAAATTTCATAATCTCTGGATCATTTCATAAAATGTAACTAAAGTAACTAGATAATTCGATTTATAATTTGTATTAAACTGTCGTACCTTCAGTAGGTGTATGTGAATGAGTAGTCAATGTCCTCATATACTTGTATTCAAATCGAAAAGAACAGAAATCTTACCTAAGGTAGGTCATAACATCATTGTTATATCTGAAAACAAAGTTGAAATAACTCACGTATTACCTCTTTACCACACCATTCCTAACAAGATCCCAGCAGTTTACCATAGCTGTTAAAATACAAGAATAAGTGCGGCGACGAATGCTCCGACGTTGAACCAAATATAACATTCTAAATTTACGTATAAATAAAGGCGATTTGCCGGCCCAAATTTTTTACATCCGTCATTAACAATAAAATAAAAACAAAAGATAAAGCCATACATCTACCACCAATTTACCTCGCTTAGCCACAACAAACAACAATTGGCCAAGTTAAACTCGGAGAGTCGTTAAAAATATTTTCAAAAGTTCAAAACTCGCTACTGAAGTACAATTAAAGTTAGCCGTTTCAGAAACTACTGAGTGCTAAGTGCTACAGTTGATTTGTTTGACTTTCAACGGATCGACTAACGATTTATGTTATTGGAAAACGGTCGTACGAGATTCATTGTCCATTGTATTCTTTTCAGACGGAATTCAGCTTTGCCTTTACACTAGAATAAATAGAAAGATCTAGAATTTTCTAATAAAGGCTTTAGTTTTTTATAGCTGTAAGTTTATAATAGTAAGTTTTGTAATATTAAATAGTAAGAAACGAGTTGTTCAACTAATGGTAAGCGAGTATCTGTAGGATTAGATTACCTACCGATAGCTAAGATAAAGTACCGTGAATCTTTGCTTTACTACATACTTCATACTACAATACAGCAACTTAACACTACTACTTACTAAGTATGGCAGTGGTGTCCCTGGACAACCATGAAGAGTTCACGACTGAGGGACACATAGGGACATGTTCAGCAGTTTCACCTAGTCATCAATTTTATAATATATACTAAATTACTACTATTACTTAGCCATTATACGAGTAGTAGTCTAGAACTATTTTCTTTTCGATCTTAAAATAAGCTTAAGCCAAATATAGGTATAACGTTTAAACTATAACATAATATATAAAAATATAGTTATAATATAAAATTATAGCTGTCAAGAACTATAATTATATATAGTTGGCAAGCACTATAATTTAATTATTTATTTACAATTGTTAGTATCATTTTGATTATTATTTTATTATTACCATTGTTACCTAATTTATTTATTATTATTATAGTATTTTTTTAACGAAGAATTTTATAATGAATCTGAATCTGAATTTGACGTCTCAATTACTGCAATTTAATTACATATATTTTTCGTTCTAATTAACAATAAATAAATAATAGGTAAATAATAAAAAAAATATAATATATATTATGAGTATTAATAATTATTCGCGACTTACTACGTGCATACAATATTATGCAAAGTCTTAACTCCTTAAAACGGAATATCAAAAATCCTATTTTAATAAATTTAAACTTGTTAGATTAGATCAGCACTTTCCTCTGACCTCTTTGACCAGTACGAGAAAAATCGATTACCATTTGTTTCTCGTAATGAAGTTAAAGTTAATAATTAATTGTGTCACGGTTAAGTAAGTCGAACTGTGAGGTGCAATTTATAAACCACCGGTATAAAGGGTCTCACGGCTCAAACAAACCGTGGTAACGAAGTTGACAAATTATGCAGTCCAACTGAAAAATTACTCTTGTGAAATTTTCTTAGAGTCTATCCGTAACAAATTACGATTCTTTGTTAATTCAGTGAAAGAACAGGAATTGTCTTCAATCGCGTGAATAAAACATGAGATGCCTTAACTGAGCTTGGAGTATAAAAAACAAAGGTTCATGTTTCGTTTATAAAATCCCAGTCAAATGGTCGTAATGCAATACTATCGCCTAGTAGAGATACGAGTATATATTCTTCTTTAAACGTTTACTCTTGCTTGGAAATAAATTCGGAACCATGGTCAATACTCGGATGAATACCGTTAACTTTTGTAAGAAAGTAGCAAACGAGCATGTAGCCCGCCTGATGGTAAGTGGTTACTGCCACCCATGGACATCTGTAATGAATCCTAGGTAAGATCAAACTCTCACCTAAGGTTAGCCACAGATGCGTTGCTACCTCTGAGGACTAAGATGGGATGCCTAGGAAAGTATGTCTCCTTTATCACTCCTTCAGAACAGAACACAAGCAAATAATACTGCTGTTATTAAGCAGAAATAAGTGTGGCGGTGGTGGTTCCCGAGGCGAACCACAAAAAGTTCTACCACCTTCATTTTGTAGGAATAGGCCACGCTTTTTATGTATATTAATGCAGAAAGTGGTTAATTGGAGTTATAGGTATACCAATTAGCGCGTCATGGAAAATATGAAGTGAAATTTTATTGCAAACGTATAGACAAATATGAAATGATGAAGTTTGTCGTTGAAGAAGTGATATTTTTACTATTTTAAATATGAAAGTAGCATACGAGCTTGCGGTTGACCTAATGGAAAGTTGCCACGATCCACCATAGACACCTTTAATCAAACCCAAAATTAGTTCCACATGAGGTCGACCACAGGAACGTTGCTACCCCTAAGGACATAGAACGCCCCTGATGTATTTACACTGTTACCACACACTTCGGACCAGAACAGCTGCGCTAACCGCACACGAGAGAATTGGGTGTGATGGTGGTGCCTCTAAGATCGAACGGTTCGAAAAGGTTCTATCACTGGCAAAACTCATATTTATTTCCAATACATTTCTGTAAGCTGCTGGAAAAACTAATGTTGGTCTCTTTTATCCATAGATTCGCACTGATACTAGCTTATTCCCGTGGTCCCGCCCGTGTCAGTCAAGTTTACTAATATAAAATGAGTGTTAATTTAGGTCCTAAACTGTTTACCAAATTTCAGCGGAATCCGACAAGTAGTTACTATATGAAAGTGACAAACACACATACATCCTCAAAAACTTTCCAATAATTAACATTAGTAAGAATTATAATTTTAATTTTTATTACCATTAAAATACTAAAACTTACATTGTTATGAGTAATTGGTAATTTACTATGTACATAAACCTACAAACATGTTTTATCAATATTTAACTAAACAGGTTTTATATTTCTTTTTAATTATCATTGTTTTTAATTAGACAGCTCACTATATAGCGTTTATTAAAAAAAGTTAATAATATTTAGTGGTACTTATAGTCTTATTCATAGATCTAGAGACTTTTCTTTTTTTTACTTACATTTAAAGTTAGTTAGTTTTTAAAGTTAGTTTTACTTATATTTAAACTTAGTTTTAGGATTACATTTAAAGTTCATATTTGGATCTCACGTAAATATTAAGAAGATAAATGATGGATTAAAACTATGACTCGTATGAAGATTTATGAACCTAGGTGCTAAACAAAAAAATATATAAAATTTTACCCACTGGTACAACTAGTGTAGTTCGACCGGGTACGTACCACGGCCACAGCAATTTCTAGCGCAAAGCAGTTCTTGCGTTTCATTGCTAATGTTAATCATACGAGTTTATCATCCTATGCCGCGGCGTGACGTCGTGCGTGGCACAGGGACTACGGGCCTCAAAAAATTTGCCGGGCAAGGAAGGGCCTTGCCCGGGCAGTTCCCTCAGTGGTGTCACCGGCTACCGTTGTTATTGGCTGCCGTTAACAGCGGTGCTGCCTTTGGTCTTCAGACCTGTGTTGGGGCCGCTCCAGCAGATTTAATTTCCCTGGTAGTCGGAGAAAAGCTGTCCCTTGAGTTCATAGAGGAGCGGGTGCCCGTTGGGCAAATGAGCATATAGTGGCGCAAAATCTCATAGGTGAGCGTGTGGATCGTTGTCGGTGCGCTCGTATATACGGCGCGCTAACCGGCCCACAAACCCATTTAAGGTCGAAGGTCATTCTAAACACGATCATTTAGCAGATAGGTTCTGCTAAGCGCGGAGACGCTTTTTATTGGTGTCCGATACCAACGCATACCCTGCCGGCGTCACGTAAGTTAGACACCTTTAGTTTGGTTCGAATCGGCAGCTGAGTGAGGCAGTTGTCAGCAATGCGTTTCGTTAGAAGATGTGGTTGCTGGCTCACTATATAATATGAGGCGACCATTTTAGTACTCAAGAGTAGCAACGCACCTGAGATCAACTTCAAATATAATCCCTGTTCTATATGAACTTGCTTAAAAATGTCTATGGGCAACGGTAGCCACTTACCATCACGTGGACCGCTCGTTTGCTACTTCAATATGATAAAAAAAAACATGAATTTAAAATGCCCAGATAATTTCTACGAAGGCACATTAGTCAAATATAATGGCGACTCCATGATTCAACAACTTCAAGTGGCCCGAGTTTCGTCTCAATAAATTAAAGTGATTTATTAGAAAAACTCAAAAGACTTGAAAAACTTTTGTCGTTTGCGGAAAGAAACAGATTTCGCGCGATGTTTAGGGTCTCCATAGACTTGAGTCTAAAAAAGGATAAAATTATTTTACGTTCTATATTTAAACGTTGGATGCGGCACAATAATTGAACATGTTTTTATCATTATATCGATTACGAGTCATTTCATTATTTATTTATAAATGGACTAAGAATTTTCAAATATGATGTGACACGGCAGAAATTATACAATAAACTACTTAGGATAGAATTTTTTTTAACATTCGCTAAAACTAAAAATACAAATCCCATATCCTAGAAAAACAAAAGTGTTGTTACCATAGCAGAGACTAATGAAAGAGCCATTTTGTCTCCACCACTCGGCACTCTAGTTTTTTTATTCTTGCTCTTTTTACAAGTGGGTCATTCTGAAATGAATCCTTTATATTCTTTCTCTTATGCGCTTTTTCACTAATTAAGATTTTATCAAAGATACTTCTGCTTATACGAGTACATAGCTTTATTAATACTCTTATTATTTTATTTAAATTTGCCTCAAAATTGCATTGATGTTTTGAAGGTGATTATGTATAACATTGAAGTGGCAAATGAGAATGCAAAAGGCAGTTAGTAGAATTCTATGTGGCTTGACTCCGGAAGCACCACCGCCACATCTATTTTTGCTTATTAAAAGCAGCGTTATGCCTTGCTGTGTTCTGGTCTGATGGATGTGGTAAGGAGACACACTTATCCGAGGCGTTCAAACTTAGTCCTCAAGAGTAGCAACGTATTTGTGGCCAAGGCTTTGATCGTATCTTGGGTTGATTACAGTGGCCACTTACCATCAGGTGGACTGCATTCTCCTTTGCTACTTCAATACTATAAAAAAGTTAGGCTGATGGTAAATGGTCATTGCCACCCATGGATTTTTTTTAAATATAATCCATATAATTTTGAATAGTTTTGAAACTGATGTCATAATCGATCACGGATGAGTTGTCACTTCTGAAGATTAGGATGGTGGCCTTATGTATAAGGCAACTGACAATCGTGGTACCCATACTATTTCACTCTTAAGTCTACAAATAAATGTTTTTTATAAGATTAAACTTGCAAATGAGCATGCAGTCCACCTGATGGCAACCGAGTACTATCACTCATGGATATCTGTAAGCAACTTCGCATAGAATAGGGATTCTATCGGAAATCTATCTGAAGTCACCTGAAGATGCATTGTTACTCCCGAACAGGATGGTCGTCTCATATATAAGTACCACAACTTTCTACCGAAACTCAAGAATTGCTTCATGCTAGAACTAGGTACGGCAGTGGTACCTCCTTGGTGGTTCTATCACCTGTTAAACCACCATGGGACCTCCAACAATACTGGATCTACTACCGTTAAAAAACCCATGATTATACGACTAATTACTATAAAAAAGCACTGTGTAAAGCACATAACTACGTCAGATTATATTTTGTTTCATAAAGATTTGTAGAGAGTAAAGCAACAGCGGAGCCTTTCTTTAAAGGCGGTTAGTAAGTAAATTGCATCGCTTACTGCCTCTCATACAAACGACGTAATTTTCCATTGAAGTGAAAATACTCTGGCCTGAATGCTTCCGGGCTGCAATTGCCCGGAGATATTTAGCATAATACGGTGATATCATTAAAGTACAAAAGACGACCTCGCTAGGCCGGAAGCAAATAATAAATAGCCAAGAGAACGCACTACTTTTTAGACGACTTAAAAGATGAAATCATTTTGAGACGATTTATGTATATTGAAATTGCTAGCAATTATAGACATGCAACTACAATTTATCGACTTAACCTCATATGTAGCAGTTAGTTTTATCAAAAATAGTTATTATACTTAACCCCAAACCAGTCTGTGGCCGATAGTTCACAAATTTAATGCGGTAATTGCTGTATTATATGATTCACATTAAAACGTATGGTATAAAAAGCAGCTACTGTAGACGTGTAACTTATACGTTCCTACGTACGTATAGCATAAGTTCTTACTTCTAGTACAATGTTTATCAGTAAGATCATAATACAGGTATTGTGTTTAGTACTTCCTTCAGTCACAAGTATTGAAGTCAAAACTACTTCTGGATATGTTAGGGGAAAACTTAATTGCTATAGAGATACAATATATAAGTCGTTTGAAGGTATCCGCTATGCTGAACCACCAATTGGCGATTTGCGATTCAAGGTAAGAAAATGATTTAATTTAATTGAGTAAAAAGTAAAATTAATGTTAGGTTAGGTTAGGTTATTTATCTTACTTTATTTTTAGTTTATATCTCAGAAAATCGTTTTATTTTTAACCGACTTCCTTCGGAAGAGAGGTTATCTATTCGTCACGTATATTTTTTTTATTTTTTATGTATGTTCAGGCTTTATATATTCGACCTCATTTCATGTTCGTTTCATGTTCAAGACCCTTATGGTAGGGGTCTTTTTAACAGATTGAAGTAGCTAACGAATTAGCAGTCCACCTGATAGTAATTAGTTACTGCCTCCCATTGACATCTGTTAGCAATTACATATAGAACAAGGGCTTTATCCGAAGAAGATCACAGATACGTTGATCATAGGGACTAAGATGGTCGCCTTATATATTCGAGTAAGTGAGTGGGCAATCACACCTCTTCAACAGAAACGAGTACTTCACGCTAGAATGAGTACAAAAAGTTACGCACTCACCACCTTAAAGCGTCTGCCAAATTGAATTTAGAATGATGTTACTAAACTTATCATTTTATCCTAATCAATTTCAAAATTTCAGCTTAATCGGTCCACGAAAATGCTTAAAAACTTCCATACGGGATTAGTAAACGTACATACAAAAAAAGCCAATTACAAGCTCATACTAATAATATGAATATGGAGATACCATAATGCTTATGTATTCATACTATTTTCTATAAGTTTTGTAATTAAACGTAAATAATAGTCTTTCTTGACTCACCTAGGATGTTTTTACCTTTAAAGAGTTTAAATATGTACCTAGCATCTATCTCTCTCTCTCTTATACATATAGCGTTTACCACAGTTACGCCGCTACGTTGTAAATATTAATGATAACAGTATATTTATAAATTTGCAGAAATTTACGTTTGCCACCGTACAGTACAGCGGATAATAGGAAGAGTTTTACAGAAATAATGGTGTTCCTTGAAGTCGACAATACACTAAGTTGCTGCTATGCTAACTTGAATACTGGTTAACTGTGTTTTCCTTGCATTTCAGCCTCCTGTTCCGGTAAAGCCATGGAATGGCGTTTTCAATGCCATGGCGCCCGGACCTGCTTGTCCCCAACTAGAATATTTCCACCAAAGATCTGAAATGTCCGAGGACTGTACTTTCTTAAACATCTATGTTCCTGATACTGATTGTAAGGAATTATTGCCGGTTTTTATATTCATTCACGGTGGATATTATTCTCTTGGCAGCGGTAGACCTACGCCAGTGAACGGCCCTCAACTATTATTAGAAAGAGGGTCTATTGTTGTGATGCCGAATTATAGGTAATTGTTAATTTTCTTAAACGTTAATAATTACACTTATGATATAATAATAGAGATAAATTTTATTAAGACTTAAATTTTAATTTTAACGAGACTTACATATACTTAATTACGTTAATTTAAAACCATCGTAGGTTTAAAAAATTACGACAATTTAAGTATTTTATTAATTTAATTTTTTCAGTCAATTCATTCAAATTTTCAAACTTTCCAATTTCTCTTAATAAATATCTTATATTACTTTTATACCATTTTTAACCTTATTATTGAAATTAGGGTGAGATGACGTAGATAATTTAGTCTTCCAACTCATGAATTTGAATGTACCATACATATAATTATAATAAAACTTAAAACATATTACAGATTAGGTGCCTTAGGATTTCTCTCACTGGGTAGTCATGAAGCATCCGGAAATATGGGACTCAAAGATATTTTACTATCCGTCAAATGGATTAAAGCGAATATTGAGAAATTTGGTGGAAATCCAAATATCATGAGCCTAAACGGCGTTGGTTCCGCATCATCATTGATTCACTACTTACTTTTGACTGATCAAAGCAAAGGTCTTTTCCAAAGTTGCCTTCTTCTTTCTGGTAGTGCCTTAAGTCCCAGAGCTCTTCAAATAAATCCAAGGGACAATGTACTAAAATTAGCAAAACAACTCAATATACGGTGCAAAGACACAAAATGTCTTTTACAAAAATTGAAACAAATTGATGCGTTCAAAATAATTGACGCCCAGGAATATATTATAAGGAATGATCCACGTAGAGCATTTGTATTGAGAGACTTGTTCTCACCGGTTATAGAAAAGCCATCGCCTACAGCTATTATTACAAAACACCCAATAGAGATTATAAGAAAAGAAGGTTTAATACAGAAAGTTCCTATAATAACTGGATTCAATAATCAAGAGGGCCTTGAAGCATTTTTCGTTCTCAAAGTTCAACCTGACGCAATCAAAAAATTAAACAATAACTTTGAATTGTGTATTCCACCTAATATACAGTATCCAATTGGATCGCAGATGCGTAAGGACTTAGCCGCGTCGATAAGAAAATTCTATTTCAATAATGGTAACATCGATATTTTCAATGTTCAAAATTATATTAACTTGATCACTGACAGTTTTTATTCTTACAATATTGACTACTGGATCAATGTTTATAAGAAAACAGGGAATAGCTCGTCAGTCTACTACTACTATTTCGAGTATGATGGTGGACTTAACTGGGCAAAAATATTTGGAGATATAACCTATCCAGGAACGTGTCGCGCTGATGAAATTGGCTATTTTCTACTAACAAATGTAACTGAAGCTAGAATACAGAACACCGATATCACTACTAGAGATGTTTTGAATACAGTATTGAGTCACTTGCAAAATTTTACAATTTTTGGGTATGTAATTTAAAAACTTAGAAAATGTTCTAAATGAATTTCCGTTGTTGTATGTTGTTCAACATTTTCCAACAGCTTAAATTTTGTATAAAATCTTAATTAGAGAAACATATGCAAGATACCTATATAATAAGCCTTGTTTCTAAGGAAAGATCTCTATTTAGTTGTATAATATTAATGAGTACACGAACGATGACGATGATGACACAATGATGAACTTATATGAAATTAGGTACACTAATATTTAAACGATAGAACCTAGTCTTAATGCTTCTTGTCTCTTTCAGAGATCCAACTCCACCACAATTTGGAGGCATCCGATGGGCTGAGTTTGGTCCAGCCCGCAATTATTTAACGCTGAACCCTTCCCGTTCCAACGTTACTGAACCTCTTATTCCAGAGAGACTTCATTTTTGGTACAAGGAGTATGAACAGTACTACGAGTATGAACGTCTTAATAAAGGCAAGATTTTAAATGAAAATAACTACGTAATCAGGGGATAAAAGGAAAATTTACAAAAGTTAACATAAATGCAGAGAAAGTGTTTTCAACAGAAGAATAGAGACCGGTTTTGTCACATAATAATAAAATAAAAAAATATTATCTTATTAAATACATTTTACTACCCAAACTACACAAATGGCGATTCTTAAAATATATTACGTTAGAAGTTAACAGTTCGAACACATATTATGTTCGAAATTCGTACATAAATCTTTTGTTTTTTATTTTTTTTTTTATTTAAATTTATTTTGAATTTATTAAACTATATTTGATATTGTTTGTTTAGATAGAATATACATCACTTCAAATGTGAGTTGATGTTATGTATATGATGGGGGAAATATATCATTTGGTATGCATTCAATATTTAACATTTTACTAATATAGCTTTTATCAATTTGACCGATGCAAGGGAATAAATAGATTTTTCATATACCTGTCAATTCTTTCATTTGATACGCTACTTGGGTATATTTACAATATTCTATTATTCATCCCCACTTTCACCCCCTATACATTGTAAATGACTGATAATTGACTGATTAGGTGTTGATAAAACATGCCTTATTGTAATATATACATATTCCCTTTCATTTCATACCCCATTTGGGAATATTTGACAATATTTGATTATTCATCCTCACTATCACCCTCATACCCTAGTAAATGCTCGAACCGATATAAATAGATATGTAAGCAAACATTTAAAAAGTCAAAATTAATAACTATCGATGTGCCATATAATACGAGTCAATTACACCTATATTTTAATTATAGAAATTTAACATTGGTTCCTTAAAATTTTACTACAAAGCGCAAGAGATTCACCGGTACATAACTGATGTTCCAAAGAGTAACTAAGGTTACTTTTATTTCAGAAGAAAAGTTGCCATGAGATTAAGCCGTAATTAGCCGTAAACAGTTGCAAAAATGCTTTTTATTATGAATGCTTTTTAATTTAATAACTTAGCTTCAGCCAACTCGATTCTCATGAAACTTGGACCTTTAGTATCTAATATATCATGATATGATAAACATACATTGACCTTCAAAAGCTTAATCGATATAATGCAAGGGTACTGCCTGCCAAAGCTGTTAGGGTTACCTACTTTCTTCAGAACTATGTACCTACTGTCTATATATTTACTCAATATATATTTGAATATTTTTTAGTGACGTACTTATACTTATATTTGTAATAATATTATTATATTACAATTTTTGATTTGTAAATATAGATGTACACGAAATCATACAAAAACAAATGTTAATTTAACCTTCAATATGTAAAATTTAACCTAAACCTAACCCTAACTTATAAGTTACAACACTTTTATAAACTGTATTAAGGTGTATAAAGGTTAGGTCCGAATTTATATGAACTAGGCACACCCGCTCGCAGAGCACTGCCACGCCCTGCTCGCTTAGTTTTATGTTTTCTAATATGTTCCAACTATTTATTTATTACAAATCTGTGAGCAAGCACCAAATAGCCAACTCTTATAAAATATATACAGTACCCTGCATCATCAAGCTTGAGAAGTAGAAGGTCAATATTTCATCATATCATTTTGTATAAACCTAATGTACGTTCTAAGTTTCATTTTAATTGAATTAGATGAAGCTGAGTAAATTATCTAAATACAGGGAAGTGATGGTGGTTTCCACCCCGTAACTCGAAGAGTTTACCATCCGATCACACCTATGTCTAAAAAAGAAAGTATTGTATTAAAATTTCCCATGAAATGAAATAAAAAACATTGAAATCGGTCGACAAACATCGGAGTTATTCAAGATTATAAGAAGTCAACTTTTTCCAATGTTCCAGGAAAAGTGCGCAAATTTTTTCATTTTTTATAAAATGGGACATCCTTTGGAACCAGCCGCATAAAATGCCGTTCGAACCCTGTCGATCGGTAGCGGCAACGCAGAGTAAAGCCTGAATACATAAAAAAAATAAACGTGACAAATAGATAACCTTCTAAAAGTTGTCCGTCCTTTTTCCCTATTTTCAGGCACGCTTTATAAAAAATATATAGCCTTTGTCACTTTTCAAACTGAGACGATTACAATGATATAAAGAAATAGACATACACACAAACAAACATACATACTTACATAGGTACATATATATACATACATACGCTCGAAAAACAAAAACCCTCCTTCTGACGCAGTCAGGTAAAAAATTAAAGCAATTAATAGCTAAATATTAAATTGCGCCTAGCATATCTTACTTCTAACTTCCATGATTATAAGAGCACCATTTTGTAAGTATGTATGTTTGATACTCAATCACCTCAGACTAACGGACACAAAGATAGACCATAGTCTGTAATAAAATATAGGTTATTTATTAAACTGAAAAAATACAAGGTTCCCGTGGGATATTTTTCTTTTGTTCATAGTATGGTTTGTCATGATTTTTTGCACAGTGGTCAGAGTTAAAGGTCAGAAAATAACGTAGGCCACTTTTATCCTGTGAAAATCCACGGATGCGAGAACCGTGTATTTAAACAGAATAAAATAGAGTTTAAGTGCAATTGAGGAACGTATATCGAGAATTAAGTAAGTATCAAAGATTATGAGGTTGTTTCATTTATTTTTGATGGCATGGAGTCAGAAGTGCGTTATAAAGAAGTAAGGTTTTGTTCAGGACCTTACAATTTAGCGAAAGATAAATTTCGTTCGGTTGAAATTGAACGTTCAAACATAAGTTACTACCAGGTGTCTTTGACAAAATATATTTCGTTAAAATAGTAAAATTTTTAAAAACATTATAACGAAAAACCAGACTGCTTAAAACGAAATATTTGTTTATAATGATATATTTATATTTAATTTAATGCATATACAAGGTGTCCGGTAATTAATAGATAACATTGAAATAGGTCATAGTAGAATTAATGGTCATTCAGAAAAAAAATATTCAAATAAAAAAAAAAAAACAAGTAGAAGGATTTTTTCATAATATCGATGTTTTTGTTATCCTATTTTACATTCTTGTACACGACGACCAACAATATTAACATTACATTAATAACATTAATTAAATTATTTACATTAATAACACTGTATTTGTTAACGACAAATTATAATAAATGC
>DWLI01001871.1:0-14366 GCA_018249915.1 Cecropterus dorantes dorantes | reverse complement strand
TATTGTAGATATTCATTGGCATCAGTATTCACTTATTATTACGTGGACTTTAACCTCGTTTGCTACTTTTATTAATAAACAATACCTGCGTATTGAAGTATAATTCTCTTATACAATATGGTATTGCTGCATAACTAAGACCATAAATTATAGCTATAAGTTTAACGAATAAATAAAAGATTTTTATCGCCTTCGTTATATTTTATTGCCAACGTTACCCTACATTATATTACACACTCAAACGCTTTAAACTTTGGTATGAGAGATATTATTAATCTTAGGTAACATAATATACTGGCTGACTAAAAAGTACTTTTCAAAACAACAATCGAACTAATTATAACACTTTTGCTATACTTAGGCATAGTTGTGATTAATTTGTTTCACAGTCACCAAACTATGTAATATCATCGACAGTACTTTTCTCTCGTGAAGCTGTACATTACCTACACTAATTTGTAATTATAATTTAAATATCGAATATGTCTAGGAGATTTACAGTTGGTTTTCGTTTTTTAACGATTTTCCGGACAACTTCCTTCGGACCTGTAGCTCTCGGTGGTTTGTGATTCCTATCATCTTCGTAACCATCGTCAAATCCACTGGGATGTTCGTACTCTTCATCCATATCTTGGTGATAATCAATTGGTTCTACCACCCGAGGTGGTTTCTTGTATTTCTTCTTCGGTACTAAAATGTAATCATCTAGATCTTCTACCGGATATTTTTCGGGCTTGCTATGGGGTCGAGGTTTCTTTTTAGGTCGCGGAGGCAGGTCTTCGGGATAAATATTATCAGGGGGTGCATCTGGAGGAACTGGGTAGCTGTACTTCACTGATGTTGGCAGTGCAGTCAATTCATCTTGCTTTGTTGGTCTATACTGTTCGTTATATTTGTACAGCTGAATAAGTTTTTCGATATCAATGTTTGATGGATCAATATATTTGTCGAAAGTGTCTCTATATGAATCAGGTTCATATGATGGGTACTTTTGCTTCCGATAGTCTGTGATGCTCGTGTACAAATTTTGGTTTTCCTTTTTATGTTTTGTTTTACAATCGGGATCGCTATTGAATCCTATATGGCTATGTGCTTCTCCAATAGGATCATACTCGTCTCGTGGATGTTTTATTGATATACTGTGTGTATATTCACTCGGTTCTAAATCCATTGGATATTTCGGTCGTTTTTTAACGGAGTAGTCTTTGAATAATGAGTCAAATGGGTGCTTCTTTCTTTTCCTATCATTCGTTGAATACTCCATAGGCTCCATATCGGCGTCTTCAGAAAAATCGTAGAACTTTTCTTGGTCTCTTAAGGCCTTTTCTTCCATTATAGAATGTCTATCTTCTGGCTGTATTTGTGCGCCATCATTATTAACAACTGCTGTAAATCCTGTGTTAGGCCCGGCCGAGTATTCTACAGTTCTCATAGAGCCATCTGGTTCTAAAACACTGTAATGACCTGTCAAAGAAAATGTGGAATTAGATATTGCATCAGTTTCAGCAATTACCTGTACTAATATATATATTAGTTTATTTATAATATTACCTTTAACAGTGTCACCTTCTTTTTCTTCCCATACGCTCTTGATATCGCCGGTGCGAGCGTCAGAAACTCCGTACCCAAATGAGTAGCTCGGATTTCCCTGAAAGAAAAAAGTACACACGTGAACATTAATTCATCGATACATTTTTAATGCCTCTCGTAATTACGCTCATATTCTTATAAAAAGTCGGCGGGAATTTGTGAAGCGATAGCTCGCGTGCATTAATTCGGTATTTTACTCATTATGACAATTCATTGCATGCCTGCCGATTACGATTTAGTATTCTGAATACTCAATGAGTCATTTTAATCGTTTCCATAAAGTTGGAATGCGACTCGTATACTAAGTAGACGTGAGAGTACAGATGTCAATTTGTCAGTCAAACTAATAGGTGTTACGCTTTCAACGCTTTCGATTTCGATTCGCTCAGTGAATACGTATTTTTACTCGCACGATAAATACTACAATGGACTAGAAAATTTATTAAACGTTGCGTAAAGGGTTTAATTGATATTTGTGATACTTTAACACTGCAAAAGGCAAACATTTAAAAATACTGATATTCGTATCTGATAATTGGATTTATTATAATTTAAAAGGTTAGCAAATAACCATTGCTTTTTATTTATAAAACACGTTATGTTAATTATGTTACAAACATATTCTAAACCGTTACGCAATAATGTTAATTTTATCGATAAAGCGCTGCAGGACATTTAATTAGCATCCTAATTCGAGATCTAAAAATAAGTTCCAGTTCAAAGATGGAAACTGGTTGGTGTTTGTAAACAGACGTAAATGTCACTCGCTCAGGGCAATCTCCAAGTTCAAGATGAGCGAGCGAAGCGCATCGTCCAATGTCAATGACGGATCGTTTACTTTCGTTCGTTTCCATTTACATTCACTTTGTCGACGCAACGCTCTACGCATTATTGTGCTGTCAACGACCCTATCCATTTGTTAACTCACATCAAGTACGGCAACTGTCAACATGGAACTAATGGCCGGCGTTTAATTTTTTAAAGATAAGCTGTCTATTGCCGTCTACATTAAAATGACTGTAACAAGCTGTCTTATTAACTTGACATAAATTTCATAATGTTGATGTATGAATAAATAATATTGTACCTGTAAATGTACAATGCATTAAAAGTATTCGACTATCGGCTAAATAATGAAAATGTCTGTTTGTTGTATGAAATCATTTTGTAAGTTCGTGTGTTTGTCAAATGCAATGATACTATATATTAATTTATAAATTGTTTCTGACTTTATTTTGACGATCTAACTATGGATTACATGACTGTAAAAAAATATTCATAATGTTCACATTCAGTTTTTAGTGGATAACGACCTATATATTATCTTTTTGAGTTTAAGTCTCTGATAAAAGAGGAACAGTAAGTAGTAGAGTAATAGTTTAATAATTAAGTATTTTAAATACAACAGCATATAGAAAACATCTCATGAATACTTTTAAAAGCTATTTATACAAAGTTAAACGCAAAATTCTTCGCGTAGGTTTTAAATAAAATTGAGAAACTTTGCACGGGGGTGTACTCGGAGCCGAAGACCTTGCTCAAAATAGTTATTGCAATAATGAACAAATTAAAATTATTTTGAAAGTTCCGATCGATCTATAATACTTATGTCATTACTGACGGCAAAAAGTGGTCCGCGGCGGTGGAACAAGTTAGAGCGGGACACTTTTACATACTTTGAACGAGTTAGCCGGAGAAAAGTGGGTGAGCAACTGATACTGGTACGGTTTCGACATTCAGTTCACTTTCAATAGTAATATTTGTGTGTCGCGCCGTATGTGGGCTTGGTCAAAGTTAAAATATAGAGCAAATGCCCACTTACGATCAATTTCATTGCAATGAATGCAATTTTTAAAAGTAATTTGTAAGGTCATGTGATTTTATTTCTATCTAGTAGTGTTAAACGCGGCTGTTTTCAGTATGGTAGGCGTGAGAAGACAGTCATACGACGCATTCCAACTTATTCCCCACAAGCAGCAATGCATTCCATGATTGCAATGCTATCTAAAGTTAATTGTAGTACCAAGACAGCAGAAATTATTTGCGACCAGATGAACTGCGAGTTCGTTTGACACTTCTATTTGATAAAAATCAAAATACCAATCTTTGTCTATCCACCTGTCACTACACACCGTATAAATGTTTAAAATCAGTTTTTTTTTAATTCAAAACGTGTGTATGTCATTGTTGGCACTGTCATATTTTATGTAAAATAATTAATTAGGGCTCCCGAAAGTTTATAAAAAATATTACGTTTTTATAGTATTTAATATATAAAAAATCGACTTTAAAGTAAACCTTGAAAACCGTTGACTATATTTCAATTAATAAAAAAAGGACTCAATAATGTAAAAGAAAAAATTAAGCATGTAATTTTGAAATCTGTGGTTATATTTATTATTTTATTTCTTACGAGCCGACTTCTGAATTAACCGATTTTTTATTAAACATTTTTTTATTAGTAATATAGGAGTCGGTTGTACTTTTATAAAAAAAATGCTTATTAAGGTTACGATTAAAAGTTAGTTTATTTAGTTAGTTTAACTTCATCAGTAATATTTATCAACTCAATTCATATCTTGACATTTCATTAAAATGTGATATAATTGCATTGATCTAGTATTTTAAAGGGATTAATAAAAATACGAGGTATTGAAAGTTTGTCCTCAGAAAAAATCAATGAAGTGTTCTGTACACAAATGTTTTTTATAATACTAAAGTAGCAAACGAGCATGAATTCCATCTGACGATAAGAAGTCACTGCTGCTCATGGACTTTAGAACAGGGGTTTGAAGTCTGGAGCTTTGAATCGATTATAGATGTGATGCCATTCACGAAGACTACAGTCAAATCATATATAAGTTATTTACTTTTCCACTAAAATACAAGAAAAGCTTCACGCTAAAAATATGTATATCGGTGTTATCTCTTCGGTCGAATCATGCTGGTTCGTTATATTACCTCTACATATCTCTACATCAATAAACTTTTTAATAATAAAATAAAATCATAATGTCTTAATTAGTAGAACCGACATGATTAAAAGTAAATCGTTATGCAGATTAACTCGCTGCTAATAATCAGGAAATAAGAAGACACATTATGAGCAATTTATAAGGAAGGAAACAGATTCGTGACACAAACGATTTATTGCATTTTTGTAAGAAATTACTGATCATTATCCATTTTACGAAGCATATATTATAAGATATAGTTGGGTAATTTTTACTATATGAGCGTTATTAAATTGATTTTACGAACCATGAAATTCTTTTCGTTTGTGTTTTTTTATATTTTTCTTAACACTTTCTACACTCATAGTCCTACACTAGGATTTTCTCCGAAGCCGTGGAAATTATGCACACACAAAGACGAATACATAACACTTAGATCGGGAAGAGAACCCAAACGAATCATTCTTATATCTGTCTGGCCGGGAATTGAACCCGGAACCCACTGTGTATCAGGCCGGTGACCGCTCTGCCACTCTTTTTTACTTTTTTACTTAAGAAAATTTAGAATTTAGGTGAAATTCCCTGTCCCTTTTAAAATTTGACATCATAGCTATTTAAGTATATTATGGTGCAGTTTTTTCTCATTAATGGACTCATAAGTCTTACTATTTATACTTATATGAGATATACCATATGGTACCAGTGATAGCCTTATGGTTGAAACTCAGCTTCTCAATCGAGGGTCCGAGATTCGAATCCCAGGCACTGATTTTTATAGAACAATGTGCATATTAGAAATTAATTATCACTGCTTTACCGTGACGCAATATATCGTGAGAAAACCTGCACAACTTAGAGTTATCTAAAAAAAGACTTGGCCAGCGCGGTGGACTATGGCCTAAAACTCTCTCATTCTGAGAGAATACCTGTGCCTAGCAGTGGGACAATAATGGGTGGACGATGATACCATCATAGTTCTTGCAGAAAGCGAAATCATATCACAGCAACCAATAGGACAACCAGCCTATTTCAATATGATGACATATATTGTGACGTAACATAGTATTTAAAAGTAAAAAAAAACACGCTTTCTACACTCATAGCCCCGCACTAGGATTTTCTCTTGTGTCGCGGGTGCCATGGACACACAAAGCGGAATACATAAACACCCAGACCCAGAACTGAAATCTAAGTTCATTATTCAAATGTCTGTCTGGCCGGGGATCGAACCCGAAACCTATTGCGCGTCAGAGCGGTATGGTGACCACTCCGCCACGCGGGTCGATAGCACAAAGTTGTTGCAGCCCCAATCAGGGGGATTAGCAGTGACAGTTACCTTCTGCAGTTGCTGCACGTTGATCCCAAAGTGCTGCAGATGCTGGGCGAGGTAAGGGTCCTCCACCATATCGTCTTCAGCGTATGAGAACACGTCGCCCTTGCCTTCAGCGGTGATGGTGCCGAGCTTCACCGCCAACGGGTAGCCCGTCTCGCGGAAGTGTTCCACCTGGGGATGGTCACAATATCATATTAGTGTAATCATTGCACAATTATAGAACATTAGTTTTAAATAGATTTGTTTATTGTAGACTATATTCAAGAATATTTTTAAGCCACTGGGTCAGAATAAGCGATTGAACGATAATGTTGGACAACCAACAATTATGATTTCATTAGATTGTCTAAAGTAAGCATCTGTACTCTAGTGACGTACAGATGTGTTAAAATCTTTTAAGGATTGAATTAGATTTAAGTTTTTTTAATATCTATATACCTATTAAGACAATAACAATTTGGTATTAGTACTGCTTAAAGACGAAATTCAACTCATTTTTTCAGAAAAAATAAAGTAAGTCTCTCACATATTTATGGCTACTTGTTAAAAAAGATTCCCTGCAAAGCTTGACATGTGGTCATGCCTTGTTAACCACAGTTCAGAGCTTGTTCATATAGATGTTTAGAAATTTCGTTAGCATGATTCAGGAACACGTGGCGCCATCTCTGATTTACGAAATGTCTCCATCGTTTGTTGTTTTTAAGCACTGCTACTAACTTACCGCGTGGTCGTTTCCTCCGGAGCCGTCGAAGAACCGTCTGCCGCACAGGATGGTACCATCCGTGAGGTTCAGCCACAGGTTGGTCGTGAGGTCGCACTTGGCACACTTCCAGCCTGAGGGTGGTATCTTTATGCCGTTGTCGAGTTGCTTCAGACTCACTGCATGACTGAAATTGGCAATTTAAGGTTGTTATCACACAATGAATTTAAACAAGCTATGTTTTAAGATATTTTTAAGCTTTATTCTGTGTAAGCGTTAAGCTAGCTAAATTCCTATGAATTTAGGAGCATAATAAAAAAAATCGCTTTAGGAGGGTCATGTCATGATGTCATGATGTCACTAAGTCTATAAGAAATTAGTTTTTTTATCAAATTATATGAACAAGCAAGCATGGAGTCCACCTGATGGTTAGTGGTTACTGCCGCCCTTGTACATATGTAAGCAACTTCATATAGAATAAGGGTTTTAGCAGAGTTTAATTAAAAAAGGTTTGCCACCTCTATCTCCCCTTCCTACCTCTCCCAAATTAAAAGAAGCCTTTTATTACTTCGCAAAAAATATATATTTATTGGGACCAATTTCGTGGACAGTTAGTAACTGACAGTTAAAATCTCTTTTCAAATTTAAAAACACACTTTCTGTGAACTTCCGAACTTTGATTCACTACTTTCCAAAATTAAAAAGTTTTTAACACATACAACCAAGGTTATAAACTTAAATATGATTATTTATTTATATATATAATTATGAAAAGATTTGTACGTACACAGAAACCTCGCGAGCCTCGCCGTCCCAAGTGCCTTGCAGAGCTGCCATTTCGGCGATCTTGAATGGTGATTCCGCGTCTATTACACCTTGCACTGCCTTATTTACCTAAAAGTATAAACATATCTCAAATGTACGGTTGGAATCCCGAAAATAAGTCACGGAGACCTATAAGTCCCGACAATAAGGTAAATATGTACCCCGTTTAAGAACAAAACGAAAAACTTAGATGTTAAGTTTTTCGTTAAAATTTACCGATTTATTTATTTCTCAAAGTTAATTCTATTATATATTTATTTATGTACTTAGTATGTATTACCAGATTAACTTTTGATTAAAAATTTTGTGACTAGCGTAAGTTAAGAAATGTAAATAATACAAGCATTTAAAAGCAATGTTTCACACATGCTCAAAGTTCATATCGGATACTACAACAGACAAACTTCTAGGATATAAAAAATAGAAGAAAATTTAAAGAAAAAAAAACAGTACATTTGTAATTATAGTGCTAGATCTAAGCATTTCCTGTTGTACTTTGATGTTAAATTCCAGCTAATAGCAAGATATTTACCACGTCAGGCAACGCCGCGTCCGGCCACGGGTACGTGTGGAACCCGGGCAACACGACCACGCTATAGTGGTTCGTGTAGGTATATTTCGGCTTCCCGCAGTTGGGGTCGAAGCCGCCTTCCACGCCGATCGCGAGCCGCGTTATCTTCTTTTCCGGACCGTCGCCGGTCTGCTCCGGTTCCGGTATCTGAATGACGGATACAATAGATATATAGTCTATATATCGTACGATGAGAATAAAATTGACCTACCGAAATTGGCATTTTATGAGTACCTATAACAAGATTGTGTGCGCATTTTGGACGTAAAATCTGTTATCCTATTGTAGCATGAAATTGCTCAACAGTATACTATGTAATTGGGAGTAAATTCTAATATTTACTAAAATTGTGAGTTCGGTCCCTATCGTCCACACTGTGAGGTATGTCCAACGAGGTAAAAGGTTAGCTAAATTGAACGATTACTAATACTTAAAATCTGGTTGCAAACGTCGCTGAGCAAAATACAACTATCAATTAAAGGTGGCCGTACTCTTTGTAGTGCGACTTCTGCGTCACTATCGCCTTTTCTTAGAGGTAAAATACATGTTGCCTGGAATTACATAATCGTCGGACTCATGTAGGATTTAAATCCCGGTTTGTTTAGTTATAAGATATTAGTTTGCTAAATCGATTTAATACAAAAATTGCTTACAGGCTTCTTCTCTCGGCGAATGTGCAGAAATACAGCATTCCCCGTCTTTTGAAAGTACTGTTCCACATAGTTACGGCCAAAACCCAGAAAAGATGTCAATGACACGTACAGCCCCGTTTCCGATTCCTGAAAGAAACAAATATCAGTTATATATACGATACTATTTTTTTCGTTCAACAGTTGCAATAACATACGATAGATAGAAAGTTCAGGTTCCAACCGCGACCAAGAAGCGCGTGTCGTTAATAAACGAATGTATTTCGATATCATATTTTACATTCATGAAGCCAATGGCGTTTTAAGTCACTATTTGGCATCCTAGATGGCTCGTAACACAATATTCCGCGAAGCATTGTTTTATATTTTTGTTCCAAGTATGATACGTTTACATTATATGTAGCTTTACTTTAAATATCGATCTGAAGAGAAAACAAAAAATAATCACTTTACATTTCCAAACCCCTATCATTTGCATATCGATAATACATATCACCTAAACGGAAGTCCGCGAAACATGAGGGTACTGTTCATATTTAGAAACCATTCAATCGTGAACAGTCAATCAGGCCGCAAAAATGTACAATACCACCGACTTGTACCTCGGCACGTTTCTCATTCTGTGCGGATTTGCTCTCAGCCTGTTCAACTTGCGACGAGTGGTTAAAGGTACTGCATTCTCCTCTCTGTTGTTGTCAGAGAATGTGCTCCTCATGTGTATCGGCGCAGCTTTCGTCAGTCGAGCTGTCTACTCGCTAAACCTTACCAACATGGAGACCCATAATATGGAAGAAAGAACAGCTGAACTCGTCAGTTCTGTGGACAATGTCAGCTGCGGGTTCACGTCGCTTCTGTTAGGCTACGGGCCGTTAGTGGTATCGATGGTAAACAGTTTTCTTAGCCTAATCATCGATAACTACATGCATTATAAAATGATAGGAAACATAAAGGAAAAGGCTGACGAAAATATTGTGCGCGACATTCGCGAAGATGTTTCAGAGAGGCAGTTCAAATATGAGAGCATTTGTAAATTTTGGAGGAAAAATTTCTCCATTGTAACCATTTTGGTTCAGTGGATTGTACCAATTATCACAGCACTAGCAATGTACCCAGTAGGAGTGAGGGAGATTACAATGGTACAAGCTCGCAATTTGGACGAATCGTGTATGGCTATGCTGGATTTATATAATAAAGGATGCAATGTAACAGACCTTCAGAATTCTACAGCAGATCTTTCAAAATATATCCAATCACCAGTGAATTTCTTTGAAATCCAAGATAACGAAGGCAAGTCCAATGCATCACGAGAAATAGATTCAGTGTTGAACAATGTGTTGAGAATCATCAACAATTTTAACAATCACACCAATTTAACCTTTACCACATTCAAATCTATTCGACATCCAAAAGCTAACGAGAACTGTATGAAAATGTGTTACACGGACAACAAGAGTCTCTTGTTATACATGTTTTTGCTGGCATTCGTGAGTTACTTCATACCAATAACAATATCAACGATTATTCTCACAAAAATTCATATCATGGAAGTAAAGAAGCCCAACATGAAAACCTATGTAACTCGTGAGCTACTATACAACATACTATTTTGGACTCCGGTAATGTTTGACACATTTCTGTCACTAATATTTTGCTCATACTCCATGCATGGTGTGAGAACATCCATATTCAATACTGTTGCTAACATATATCAGGCTGTTAAAAATTTTATGAACACCAAATATTTTAAGGAGAATGTTATTGTTCCTGTGTAACAACTGTTTCCACTTTGAGACAACTCTGTGAGAGTTGACTCAAGTATCATAAAACACACACTTTCTACACTCATAGCCCCACCTTAGGATTATCTCCTGTGTCGCGGTGCCATGGCCACACAAACACGAATACACAAACACCCAGACTTGGAACAGAATTCTAAATTCATCATTCAGATGTCTGTTTGGCCGGGAATCAAACCCAGAACCCTCTGCGCATCAGACCGGTATTGTGACCACTCGGCCACATGTCGTTATAAAAACAAATATATTTACAGGGTGTCCTGTTATCTATGGTGGAGCCTTTAGTGGTGCGAAGTATGATCAATTTTATCGATTAATCACTGAATATTTACAAATTTCTCTAACCATAATGAAGTAGCTGCTAGTTTAAATTTTGTTACAATAGTAAAAGTATCTATATATGTGTGTTTAAATTTAGCAATATCTGCCTGACAAGAAAATGTATTAGAATCATACGTATATTCAAAATTTCAAATCTTGTAAGTTAATGGGAAGGTTGTTTAAAATTTATTAACTTTAGTGTAAAATTTCACTTGAACAGGAAAGGCTAAAGTGAGTTTATAATGATGGGCTTCACTGTAATGTATATGAATAAACAGTAATGTATAATTAACTTTTGATTTCTCTTTTGTATAAATCAAAATAAAAATAAAATGTATTTTGAAACTCAATTAAACGAAAATGTGTCACAATAAAGAAACAAACCCATAAATGTACAGAATTAAAGATAAATGAGAATAAGATAAAATGCATTGGACAGTATTTTGTATTCTCAGTACCTATATTGTCTATTATTATTTTTATCTTTTATCTTTTGTTACCTCCGCTGTTAGTGAATTGCACACATTTTTATTTAAAAAGTTAGTATTCCTCTTTAACACTGCATTTCTTCAATGCAATTTGTGTCACTTGTTTCATTTACAATTCAAATTGTTCTTCATCATTATCATTCTAAAAGTATCGTAATGTTTAATAAATTAGTATAATTTTACCAATGCAACAAAACACTTTGATTTAACAATAACAAACAAAGTCAGTACTTGAAATAAACTAAACAATAAATAAAAAAACAGTCAAAAGTATTACTTAATGGGGAAATTCAAAAAACAAAGGCCGAGAAACCATTACATGGTTTCTGGCAATAAAGTACAACTTGGTCCATTGTCAGAATAAAGAATGACATTAATATTTATATTAGAAAAATCTTGTCTCTAGAAAGAGCTTGATTACTGCAGATATACTACTCCACCAAGCTAACTAGACGAATGGAAAGAATGCGGTTTCCCTCCCAGGTGCCGCCTTGCGCTCCGCTCTCGTCCTAGTACCGATCGCACCTAAACTCCCTAATTTGTTTTAATTTTAGATAATAAAATAAATGAGCAAATATTAATTTGTTGTATTAATTACTTACTTTCTTACTTTCTGTTACAATTTTAACCAAAATAAGTAAAAAAGCGTTGTTTAAGTATAAATTTATACGTAAATTATTAAAACAGAAATTTATTTAAATTCACATTTCATTGAAATCAACATTTCACAAAAAAATATTATCGTTATTGTTTTTTTCATCAGTACTCGCAGGCTTGCGAGTGACGTCACGTTGGACATTCGTCTAGTTAGCTTGGTCGACTTATACCATGTTATGATATGTTAGTGATGTGTGCATACCCTAGACTGCCCACTGCATGTAGGCGTTTGTAGTACTATCAGTAAGTAGGTATAAATAAAAACACTGTAAAGAAGAATTAAATCTAAATATTTACACCACCTTCCATTGCAGTTTAGCAGTTTCAATTAATAAAACTTAACGAGAATTAAATTTAATGATCGATTTCTATAGGAAATAATTGTGTTAGTCAATATCAATCCATAAATCTTTTTTATGATTAAGTGAAACTTTACAAGTGGCATATTAATAACAAATACAAGATAAATGATACTATGTGAAGGTTTTTTAAAGTAATTTTGTAGACAAAAAGCTCAGTAAACAAAAGTACTTAAATTCGAAATATATTTGTAGGTTACAAAACAAATTATGTGACAACTCACCGGGTTGTCACACGAAGATACAGTTATACACACTCGTCCTTGTAAACCAATTGTTGGGGTTCAGGGATCTTTTCGGCAAATGCGGCGCCAAAAGATCAAGAGAAGCCATCATACAGCTTTTCTCTTATATCTCTATTAATCAGCAAATTCTATTTTTTATTAAATCGTCCCTATCACGGCGTCGTTCTAAAATTATCAATTAGTGTTGTGAACGTAAATAACTAAATATCTATATTTTTTATTTTAGATATTAATCGATTACTTTTAATTGATGTTATTTACAAAATACATTTTAATTTCAGTTTTCCTTGCAATATCCTAAGGCAAGCATATTAACTTATTAAATTACAATCACATAATTACGTGAAAATATCGAGTTACCAGGTATTTGTAACACTTTGATTGGAATAATACTAAGTATATACAGTTATCCAAAAACAATTCTGATCGTATTCGATTCAGCCTACATTTCATTGACTCTATGCCGAATATTAATTATAATGGAAATTTACATTCAAAATATAAGCAAATACTATAAATTAGAAGTGATTATCTCAGACGAGTGATTTTAATATATTACACGATGTTCATTATGGCATTTTTGTAACGAATATTTTGTTGATGAAAACAGGCACATCCCTTTTCGAATAAAAAAAACATTTGACGGTGTCATCAAGACTTGCCAGAAAATAAAATGTTGCCATGTCTCATGCAAAAAATAACTGTAATTGCTAATATTAAAATTATTTCCTTCCTCTGTATTTGATCAGATCGTCAATCAATATGCATGGCAGTTCTAGGGAGATCTGGTCGCAATACAATAGACAATGTAACCAATTCGATCAAGTTGGGTGGTGTAGAAACCCTATTATAAACTAAAGAAAAACAGAAGGGTTGGAGGTGAAATCGGCACAAGTCTATAGAATTTAAGTTGCACACTAGTTTTTAATACAACTTGGTTGCATGGTTGCCAATAACAATTGTGTTATTTTCTCGCTCAATTGTCGTTGTCAATGTTGTTATTGTTATCAATTGTGTTTTTGACTATTAAATCCTTTGTAATTAAAACGTATATTATCTTTGAATAATGAATAAATACATTATAAGATTGAGTTTCTTTTTTTCAAGAACTTCTATTTCCGCAATTTCCTTTAATTACACAAATAAAATTACATTACCATGATCTATTATTATAAAGTATGGTTTGGAATAAATAAAAATATCAAGTCTTATTTGTACTCTTTTTATTTTTACGAATACACTACCTACTTACTCATCAAGATTTTGTGGTGCAAACCTTTTTTCTAAATATTTTAATATTGATTCTTTCAAACATTTATTTTTTTTACCAATCTGTATATTTCTCTGCTGCAACATTTTAATTTTTCGTTTGTATTTGTGAAGATATTTAATTCTTCTGTTTATCTGAGATCTTAGATTTATTTCTGAAGATGTATCAAATTCCAAATCAGTAACGCTGGAGTTGGATATTATTACATCAGGTTGTAATTGCTCTGAGATCTGAAAAGTAAAATTGGTCAGCTTTTAAAATTGCAAAACAAAATTATAAATAGTATCATTATACATACATATATAACTGATGACGCTTCAGGCTCATTTTCATTTTCTAATTTGATGCGGGACTCATGATTGATTATCTGAGTAGCTACATTCTGAAAAGAAAATTACATTCAATTTATTATCACTAGCTATGATTACATAACTGTGTTCACAAATGTGATGTGGACAGTTTTCTTAAAAATCTCTCAACAACTTCATAAACAATGGTACGGTGGCAACCTCACTCCCTGGACGGACCGCAGCCTCACAGCAACAGCCCATCAGGTTCATCGCAGCGCATCATAATAACGCTTCCTGTTCCTGATGCAGCTACTCTC
>DWLI01001870.1:0-14367 GCA_018249915.1 Cecropterus dorantes dorantes | reverse complement strand
GGTGGATTCCATGCTTGTTTGCTGCTGTAATCTTAAACAAGTAAAGGTCCCTCCCGGTTTCACCCGCTACTACATAAGAAAATAGCCTACTAAAACAGTTTTCAAAAATCCAAATTTTCTTTAAATTTTCAAGTCACTAACTTCAATGGTGTAGAACTTCCATATCAAAGTTTTCACCCCCTTACTATTGAAATTTCGAAAAATCCTCTCTTAATGCTCCTCTACACTCCCTAAGGAATTTTGATACCAAATTTAAACTTTCTACGCTTAATAGCATCGGCTGTGCGATGTCTGTCAGTCAGTCACTCAGTAACGGAAGAGTTTTATAAATATACATATTAAATAAATTAAACTAATAATATTTATTTATTCTCATAGATGTGGAAATGTAGCGGCAATTCTAGAATTAAACGAGAATCTTCAACGCGAGTTCACGATATTCGAAGCGGCGCCGCAGGAGTCGCGCGGGGTGCCCTCAAAGAAACCCCAAGCCGACTACTTCTTATAATGTTGCGTACAATAGACAATTGCAAGAGGCGACACATCCTAGTATTACAGTTTATTGTAGTGACAAAACATTTCAATGTGAATTATTTCATTGTGATGTTAAAACTTAAGTGTTGATAACGTGTTTTAAGTTACAAGCTCTGGTGTTTTCGGCGCTGAAAAATGAATATAATGGCGCGGATACACGGCATCAAATGATTGTATGTCGGATCATATATTACGTGTGTGTAAGTTAAACAAAATGAAAAGTTTTTCCATTCATCTCTATTTGTAAGTGTCGTTGTGACTACTGAAAATGTCAGGATAATCTGCTCATGTTAGGGTGTATACACATTGCGTTTTTGGATTTTCGTCGCTTTTCACATTGTGTTTCAAGGTGTTACTGTATTTTAACTTTATTCATATCCTCGTATATTCTATGCTTCAAGTTTTTACAAACATTATAGATATGTCGTAGATTTTATTTCAGTAAGTGAAAAACGCAGTGTGGCTATAACCTAGGATTTATTAAATTGACTTCCATTTGGATGTTTAATGATTGTATTGTGTTTAATGTCTGTGATTATTAAAATGGTACACTAATAAATATGAAACATTTATTTGAATCAAACAGTTACACACCTAAAGATTTTGTATCATAGTTTCTACTGGATTTTGGATTGCTTCATGAGATCCTCGAACTGTATCAAATATTATTATAATTACTTGAATCAAATCTTATACACAAGTATATTTCACATGTAATATTAGAGAATAAAACAGTAGAACAGAAATTCTAAAGTAATTTGGCCATATATTTAAAATTGGCATCATTATTTATACCAAGCCATAGATGTGGTATTTGATGGTACCAATTTTGCGAAGGTGACCAAATTATTTCTAAAACATGGTCATATTGTTTGAATTTAAGTCCCATATTACTCCAGCTCACATTTTAACCTGTTTAATTATATTTAAAGATCTTTTCTTATAAAGTAAAATGCCAACTGTAGCACATGATAATTTCGAATGCATATACGAGTATCTCATTTGACCAGCAATCCAAGAATCAGTTTTTCCAAACCTATTGCTACTATAAATTTCGTTTGTTCTATATCTCAATACGATTTCATGTAAGTGTAATATTCAATAAAGTTCATAGGCATAAAATAGAACAAAAAGTGGTTTCTGGTTTTTTGTAAAATAATTGTTTTATCAACAAATTAAAAATAAAAGAATAACAGGTCAGTTCCGAAATCAACCTACACCGAGTTCAATACACTAGTATGTTAATAAAATTATAAGATTAATAGAAGTGTGGTGGAGTTTGCTTCAACCTCTCTCAATCCCCATGACCAGTTGTAGTGGGACATAACAGAATTGTAGACAGCTTATGCTTTATAAAGCGATCTTTATGGTCTTCTTGTCACGCGGATTTTCATCCGCATACGTTAATGAATCCGCTGCAGATTTTCGCGCCCGGCATTCCTGTGGATGCATGTCAGGAATAGTGTCTATGAAACTGATTGATTGTCACGCGTGCAGATCAAAACAGTACCCGGTCACAAACCCGCGTGATAAGAAAGTGCTATTCCCCGAGGTCCACGAGACAACACACAAAGGAAATTCTCTTTGTGCTGCAAACGTATGTAGTTGTTAAAACTGTGTCCGACTTTAAACAAAAATTTCAGGCAAATTGTAGCTGTGTTGGGAATCGGCTTTATGAATGTGTTCTGTTTTTTTTTTATCTGGCTTTTGTTATATCATTTGAGTCGGTTGTTTACTTAAACTTTTTTTATCTCAGTTAGGATAATCCGAAAGAAATTCTTAGTTTATTTTTTCTATTTAATCAAAATTTGAAATGACGTTTGAAGCGAATGTCTAGTGGCCCTCGGGTTAGAGACAGTAATGTGCGTCACAAGAAAGTAATTATAAAGCAAAGCAAAGTAGCTACTAATAACTTTCATGTATTTTTATAATGTTAAGGATGCAAGTCAGGTGTTCTTTAGATTTAAAATTACTTCAAAAACAACTTATTAATCTATCTAAATAAAACAATTTATGTAAGAGCACGATGAGTAGTGTAAAGGATCCATTTTAGTAGTGGTTAGATTAAATAGTTCAACTTATAAATATTGTAATCACTGCCATATTCATCGTTGTTTGTATGGTGTGGTGTATATTTCTGAGTACTTTTATATATTTTTTACCCAGGTTGCTTAAGCTTGGGCTATTGCAAGCTGTTAAGCTGTTGTTCATTAGCAAAATCTTATGATACTAAAGTAATCTTTATTTTAAGCCATAACATTTTAGTTCACAATATGGTAAAAAAAAATGATAGAAATGTAAGACTTTGTTAACATCTTCAATAATATATAGTCAAAGGCAAATTTACATAAAAAACCTATTTCTGGTTTCTGGTCAGTCAACATTTTAACTTGAGTTTTTCTGGAAGAATATTTGATTTTGGTGGTACAATTTTTAGCAATACAAACGTAACCCATCTTAAATTCCAGAATTATTAAGTAATAACTGGACCAATATGCAGACAAACTGAAATTGAAACATGTCAATTCTAATTCTGTGTTTTCAAGATTACATCTTTTGTACTTATATGCAATGTTATATGTAAAAATGAAAAAAAAAAAACGTTTTCACACGAAAGAAATGAATAGTACAACAATATCTTGTGTGTGAATACTTTTTCTTCGATTCCAGTTTATATAAATAACGTTTAAATTGGACTAAAACCTGAAAATTGCTATCTTAGGTCTTAGGAAGTTGCACCACATGTCTAGATTAAAACAACCATAAATATTGTAATTCTTTGCCAAATCATCTTTGTTTATGGTAATGTGATCTCAGAATAAAATTATATTTCTACCATTTTATAAAAAGCTCAGTCTGATTGTAGTAATAAAACATTTGAATAGTTCCTTAATTTCCTATTTAGTAGGGATATGGACAACCCCATTAAAAACTAGGGTTACTTAATTTATTTGTGTTTTTGTGTCAACTTAAGACTTCATAATTGTTATTTAAAATGTCAAGTCTGTTGCAAATGGATGTTTAAGATTTATTTCATATGCAACAATAAAACAATTTTGTATTCACTTTTGTTTTTTACAATAATTAAAATGAAATTCTGAAGAAATGTTTCATGTTATTTATTTAAAATAAACCTGTACAATCTACATTTTATAACGATTGAGGTAGACATCTAAATCACAAAATTAAATTCTGGTAACACTTATAACAAATATTTCTAGCAATAATTAACACTTAATATTATTTCATTTATGTACAAATTGTATCGCATAATTCAGTCAAAATGTCTCCACATTTTGTTGAAACCTTCAGATCAGCAATGTGATCAGCTCTCGTGGGTCCTATATTTAAAATAGCCACTTCCTTCTTCTCCTCTTTAGCTTGCAAAATTATCCTGTAGCTAGAAAACACTGTTAAGCTAGATCCCAACACAAAAATGGCATCACTCTTTGATACTTCTTGTCTAACTTTATTTACTCTGTCTTTTGGGACATTGTCACCAAAAAAGACAATGTCAGGTTTGAGAGGTCCTTCACATTTAGGACACAGTGGTACACGGAATCTTTCAACTTGCTCCTGAAAAGACAATTATAATACAACATTATAAATTAATACATAAAAGTATGACTGAGATTTTTCTTTCCATACCACACTATTGATTATGAAAGTTCCATTAGTGGACTTCTGATGTAGATAAACTTTGCTTGAGCAGTTATTAAAGGTGATAATTAGTTTTTACTAATTACAGTAAGATTAGTTGTAAACTTAAATATAAATCCATTTTTTAAAAGCTAACAAACTATTTAAAATTCTATACATTAGCAAACATTATAATGTATAATTTTGCATATAGATAACAATAGGTGGAAGCATGTGAAAGAATATTTTGAGGTGTGACACCAGAGGTATGGCCATACCTATTTCTGCTACAGGACAGTAGCATTAAATACTGCTGTGTTCAGGTTAGGTAAGTGTTGTGTGAAAGGTGTGCGACAAAATAGAGATACTTAAAATACTTATTATCAAGAGTTCAACTGTTACACAAAACCAATTCCAAAATAATAGTCAGAACCTTACTTTTGATAACTCCACATCTCCATCAGGTCTGATCATAGAAAAACTGCTTTGCATGTCTGGGTTGTACTTCAGGAGTTTCTCTTGTAATTCAAATCTGCTGATCTCATAGGGACACTTTAAACATTTTACAATGTAACCTGTCCCGTGCAGTTCTATAATATTTTCAGATCCTGCCTTGTGATGTAGTCTGTCTACATTTTGTGTCACAATGGCCGTAACTTTTCCAGCCTGCAATATAATTTAATTAAACTATAATTTGCTATGTAACACGATAAATGATTTATGTTTACATAACAATCACTATTTCATGGTCAACTTTCTTATCAAGCCACCATCTTAGTCCTCGGGAGCAGCAACATATTTGTTCAGATGGAACTTCTGTTTTATGTGAAGTAGCTTACAGATGTCTATAGTCATCAGTGACCACTTACCATCAAGTGGACTATATGCTCATTTGTTGCTTTTATCTTATAATGAAAACAAACTATTTGTATTGAGTATGTGCTCTGTTTTGAAACAAAACACACATTAGTGGCGATATATATTTAATATTATATAGAAGTATACTTAACTTAGCTACATTTTATTGACATTCAAAATTTCAGAATTCTTTCAATTATTGTTCTAAAAGTGTATAAAACAAGGCATATTATACATATCTGATTGTTTGAATAAAACTTCGATACTTAAGATTTTATTATGTACCTATCACCAGACCCTGTTTTCATACATAGCAAAGAATATTTTCTTACATACCTTTTCCAGTCTTTGTATAGAGAAGTGTGTAGCATTTGGTTCAATAGAGCTGAACCGTGGCCATCCTATGAAATTCCTCGCCCAGTACCTCTGCCTGACTTTTGGATACTTCACGAAGTCCTGATACTGGATTGGCTTGTGATTGCTTCGTGCATATAAACCAACTTCTTCAGATCTGTAGTCGGGTATTCCTTATGAATTACACATAACAAATCAATAAAAGCAATGCAGATGTAATTTCATCCATCAGCCCCTTGAGATTAATACTAGGGATGTTATGAACATGAAATTTTGGATCTGGATATGGATATAGGAATAAAATTATATCCATTTCAATTACGAATACTTAGTTTAGGTTATGGATAATATATTTTTAAGGAATTTTAAATGTAAAATACAAATAGGTAATAATTTGGCTTTATTTCCAGGCTATCATTTGCTATTACATTCAGTCATATTAGTTATTATTATAGCTCCTTAAGCAATTTCGAGTTTCATTTGCTAAAACTTTAAAAATCATGACTCGAAACGATATCCGATAGTTTCGGTTACGGATATGGAGCTCCATAACATCCCTGATAAATACTGGAAATAGGCCTCCTCTATGGGGGTTTTTATGCGTACTGCAGGCGTGGAAAATCGCCAACATTTTCCTTTGGATCGCAGTGGATATTAATGTGAACTACAAAGACTACTCTCCACCTTACGGATTTTGTCCTCTAGTCATCTATGGCATCCACGGGATGAGAATGGTGCTATTTTACAAGTATATATAAGACGGACACTACACGGCATGCATCTTACGCTAAATTAAAGCAACATACCTGATTCTGTGGAAATTCCTGCGCCTGTTAGAACTAGTAGTTTTTCGTGTTTACTTAAAAAATCTCTAAGATTTTGAAAATCAACTTGATCTGGTGGTTTGTATGCAGGAACGAACACTATATGCCTAGTAGAAGGCTTTATCCTTATTATTTGTTTAAACATTTTAAAAATATATATGCAATTATATACGTAATTAAAAAGAAGCAGTAAATATTACGTCGTCCAATACATGCTATCACATCAACACACAAATTGACACTGACAGATAGAATATATATATTTTTAACTGCTTTTTATAGCCATGGCTTCATGCCTTTCAGCCTAATTTTAAGACAAATGCAAGAGACAGCGTAACAACGACGTATACGAGTATATAGTATACGAATACCACAACGTGACACAGACGTAATGAATACTATAATATTAAATAATGAAGTAGATTATTAGGTCCAACTTCTTCCGTGAAGCCGTATCCGACTTCAATCGGAATGATCCGATATTATAATTGCTATAACAGGTTGATATTGTAGGCAACGCCAAAATCGGCAATATCGCCCCGCTCCACAATAGCAAAAACCACTGCTCCATTATATTACCTACCCCCATTCCCCTCTGAGGCATCGATTGGCGACGCCCTTGCTAAATACGTAGGAAAGACAGGTAGACTTTTAAATTTATTATTTTACGTTTGAGCACTTTAATGCGTTTTAAAAGAGTTCGATGTACTTCTGAATTTCACTATCGTCGGTACAGCATGTGGAACCTACTAGGATCTATGAATCTTATGAAAGACTGAGTATTCCGAATTACTGAATAATCCTATTTAAAAAAATACACATGACATGACAATGACATTTTCCATTATCATTTACTTAATACTTATTGGTAAATGACATTTTATAATTGTGAGAGTTGTTAGATTTTCTTAACTTTATTATATAAATTGAGTGATTAACAATGGCGTTACTCAAGTTGAAATCGGCTTCATTTATTCTGGTAGAGGATGACTATAACCATAACATATTACCCTTATTACTTGAATTAGTACAAGATGATAACAAGATAAACATGTTTTGTTACGAACAACCTATTTCACTTTGGTTAAACGTGTTCAAAAATAAGAATGTAAAGTTTTGCGATGAATCAATGTTACCAAACGACCAATTTATAACAAAGGACAAGAGTGCTGTGATAATCGACTCTGTAAATCAAATGGTTATATCTTTAGGTTGGGCTAAGTGTCTTAAATATTTAAAAAAGCTTCACAGCGAGCCGACGATATCAAAACTTATAGTAATCCTGCATAAAGACTGTCTGCCTCCAACAACACAAATTCAAACCCATCTGAATCACATAGCTAATGCAATAGTGTCATACGAGTCATCAAAGACATCTAAAATCAGAGTACTAATAAAAAAGGCGGGAAAGATTTTTAAGACCGAGGAATTACTATCATACGACCATAATGCTTCAGTTTTAATTTCAAGGCCAATCCTCAAACCGGAAGTAAAAGAAGATGTAGTGGAAACAATTTCACCCGCAGATTTATCTACATTTAAAATTGAGGTCGACCAATTAAATCAATTAGCGAAGCATCAGTTGAAATTGCCATACATGAGCAAGATCAATGAAGGCCAGGGGAAAGTTTATTATGAACCAGATGCTGTGGATGACTGGGACGATGAAGATCCTGATGATGATCTAGATATATGAATAAAGATTATATAAAAATATAATAAATTGTAGTTTTCGTACCCATCTGCCCCTTTTAATTATTTTTTAAATATGTTGAGTCATTTTTCTTATATAAATTGATTAGTTTATTGTTATTTTATTTTTTTTATTGCAAGTGGATTGCATCTTGCAAGTCTCCTATATCATTTACTATTTAGTTTCCATGCAGATTAAACCCTTGCACTTTACCCTTTGTACATTGTCTACTATGCTACATGGATTATCCAATTGTAAACTAAAATTTCATAGCATAGTAGATTTCACTGCAAAGTTAAGCAATGCCAGGCGCAGTCAAAAGTTGGATGGGTGACTGCTATAGGCATAATATAATTTCATGCATGCTTCCGTACTCCGTGAGGTAAGTGTAAATTCGCAAGATGGATATCATAAAATAGTAATCATTAAATCTCGTTGGAAAACTTATGGGTATGTTAAAAATTCAACTTAAATAGTCTTTCCTCAGATGAAGAAAGCAACCTGTGTCTAGTAGTGGAACATGAAAAAAGGCTTGTAGCAAAAATTCTTTTGTTAATGTTCTAGTTATAAGTTTAATAAGTAGGTGCAATAAATTAAAAATACTTTCAGCCAGCACATTGCAACTGTTGACCACAATCAGTTTACTAGCTAACAAGCACACTCACCAGTGATTAGCGAGCAATATAGCTGGCTCACAACTTTTAGTGAATGTCTGAATGTGAATTTACAATCTAATCAGGAGAATTTAACAGCAGTATACTAGTGAGCTCGCTCAATGTCATCGTAGCTTTACAACCGAGGGCTACAAACCATTCGACTGTTAGTGCAAGCATTGAGGGTTTAACACAAATGAATTCGATTTCACAAGGTCACATTTAGCTGTAAATTGTAGCGAAATTTGCTGAAATTCACTCAACTCAATTCACTTATCTAATTCACACACATTCTCACTCACATTCTAATGGTCCTCTAGGTAGACTAATTGCACAATTATATTGTTCCAAGGAAGTCTACGAAGGTTCCACACTCTGTATTGTACAGGACAAAACTTAGAAAAATTCAGTAAGTTCATATGATAAGTTTGACATAATTTATTTTTCTACATTAGTTGTTGAAATATCTGCCTTTTGCCGTCAGCGTCGCACGAGTTCTTATAGCGCGATACACTTTGGTGCGATATCACACGCCGAAAAATATGCAGGAGTTTGCTATAAACACAGATTTTACTATCTAACCGGCGTGCAAGCGAATTTATACTGGTAAAAATTCGAGGTTGGCAAGACCAGAAATCTCAAACTCTTATCAACAGTTCTACCACGTGAAGGAATCCAGGATCCAGGAAATAGTTTTAAGGTCAGTACTGTCCACTCATAAAATCTTTTATTTTGGTCACTATGACCTGTGGGATGATGGAAGGTTGGGTGAATGTCAGAATCAAATCCTCGATTACAAAGAATTCACTTTTTATTAATTTTCTATATTCTGTTACAATTTTGCGATTTTTTTTATCTGCCACGTAACTTACGAAATTATTACACATACATATCTATAGTAAAGTAGAAATCCGAGTATGTGGAAGTAAATTTATTAATGACATCATAATTACATCACCATATCTTAAATTATGTCACATAATTACTCATACAATGATTTATTTTGGATCTTAGCAAAATAAACAAACAATACGTTGATAAATCATTACAAACGTAACTAACTCTCCGAACCGCTTGTAATATACAAATTAAGTGATGTTATTATGTTCCATCACAATGATTGAAACAACATTATCAACAAAAACGATTAATCAATTTCAATGACGTATTATTTATTATGCAAGCAGAGTTCATCAGACACACAAAAGCCTAGACAATTTAATTGAGAAGACCGAACACTAGCAATTTATTACGATTTACGCTTACCGAGTGACAATATCCGCTCAAAAATAAGCAAGGACAAACTGCACAAAAATAATAAGCTCATCGATCGAGATACATTATAAAGCTAACAAAATACATATACGATAGAAATGATTTACAACCTCACAACCTAACAAAATCCTTCCAGTATTGTACATTGTTATCAGCACTTTTAAATATCGGGGGATATACGTAAAGTATGGTGAACGGGTTATTACATATACACACAGGAGGGTAGAGTATGGTAGTGAGAGACCGCGGGGTTTATTCGCCCGCTAGTTCCTTGAGCCGCTCCTCTCGCGGCCGCGCGCCGCCGAATATTGAAGAGGCCTGGCTGGTGCTGGCCAGCGAGTTCACGGGCTCCTTCACCGTCCGCGGCTCCAGCTTCAGCTTTGGTCTCCCAGTTGTGTCTGGAACAACATTGCCTGTTCAATTTATTAAGTTACTCAAGTAAAGTTTGAATTTTGCGCCCTGGAGAATTAAGACCATGATGTTGTCGCGACTACCCGCTACTTATCAAGAGATGGCGCCACTATACACTGGAATAGACTGAGACGGACCACGGTCACTCCTCAGCAGAGCTTCCAGATGCAATGTTATTGCAGATCTACTGCACTTTCAACTTAAAAATAAAACGGCAATATTTTACTGTATACTGAAAACATTACCATTAAAGTAAAATTTTATTTTAAAATTTGATGTAAGAATGAACTTTTTTGGTCGTCAAATTGCACAAAAAATTGTCATCTACTGTATTTTTTTTGTTACAAAATACTTTATTTTTACGTACTTTTAGTAGGAAACATTGTAATTTTTTTAATCACGCTCAGGAAGCATTGCTCCTCAGCCATATTGCAAGTCGCCTGATGGGAGATCTCCCATTGACATAATGTTCACGTTTTTTTTTGTAACTTATCAGAGTACAATAATGTATAGATAGATATTTTATTTATTTATATATTTGATAAATTTATAGATAACACATCACGGTGTCCCTTGGACTTTTCTATGTAATGTTGAGGCGTGTCACCAGCAGGGGACGCCATGAGTCTTTCGAGCGTTTAAACGCTTAATTCAAATAGGCAGAAATAAATATTTAGTCACCTAAACTTATTACTAAAATATAGTTATTTTGAAAAATCATAGACTTGTGCGTACATTATAAAAATGATATGAATAATCAGGATATATAATTTTATGTTTAATTAGCATCTTTTCAGCATTATTTACTATTTTTCACTTTTGTATTTTAATAATATACAAGATATATTAAGTGAATTTATTCTTAGACTTACTTTAATATAAGGCAACATTTTTAATCCTTGAGAACATCAAGGCATTTGTACCTAACTTCAGACAGTACCTCTGTTCTATTTGAAATAGTTTAAAGATGCTTTTGGGCGGTAGTAACCACTTACTATCAGATGTCAATATTATTATTATTATGTAAAAGTAATTAGAATTCATGAGTTATATTTTTAACATAGCTTTCTATTAATACAATTATTGTATTACAATAACGACACTTGAAACACACAGTACATTGACAAAGTATTATTAATTAAATCTTTTACAATCACGTCTATGCATGATAGCGTGATAGCTAGATATGGCGCATGCCTATGATTACATCACCGATAAGCGCCTATAAGAGTTTCTCTTATAAAAAGACTAAAATAGTGTCCGCTCGGAGCTCGGTTTTTGGCCCGCCACAGTGTAATTAGATTATTCGGCTATCGCTTCACCTTCAGCTGAAGCCAAAGGGTCAAATGCTTCATAGAATTTAGTTTCAAATTGGCTTAAAGTTAATATTATATTGATTTGAAAAACTGTTGTATACTTCATCACAATCAACATAAACACATACATATAGTATGAATTTATTTGTTTTTGGTGTAGTACTTCTAGAGATGATTACAATGTTTTTGCTGCTTGTTAAATATTGGCACTTGCTTAAACTTTGCCGAAGAAGGTTTTCTTGGCTAGAGATGTTTAAAAAAAAATCACGCTTACTACATTCATAACCTCGCACTAGAATTTTCTCCTGTGTCGCGTATGCCATGGACACTCAAAAACGAATACACAAACACCCAGACCCAGAACAGAAATCTAAATTCATCATTCAGACTTCTGTCTGGCCGGGAATCGAACCCGGGACTCACTGTGTGTCAGACCGGTATGGTGACCATTTTGTCGACGATTCTGACGACCCGCGTGGCGACGCGGGTCGTCAGCTGTAATCAAAGCCGAAGTTTCGGTCGTACACTATTAACAAGATACGACTATTATGTAAATGCTACCAACCGGGTCTCGCCGGCGGCATGTCATCGAAGTTGCGTCTCGGCGGCGCGCGCGCCGGCGGCGTTGCGCCCGCACGGCCCATGCGGCCCCACTCGCCGCGCGACTCCTCCGACGCGCCGCGCGCGCCACGCTCGCCGCCCCGCTCGCCTCCACGCTCACCGCCACGCTCGCCACCGCGCTCGCCGCCGCGCTCGCCACCACGCTCGCCGCCCCGCTCGGTCCAGCCCGGCCCGCCGGAGCCGCCGCCGCGTTCACGCTCTGATTAACACAACATTAAAATAAAAATTGCGTTCGAAAAATAACCATGAATTGAATATTTTGTTATATAGATAATAATGATTTTTTTATCAGATTAAAGTAGCAAACGAACATGGACTGCATCCACCTGATGGTAAGTTGCCACTGCCGCCCATGGACATTTGTAACCAACTTCATTCAGAACAGGGGTTCTATCTGAAGTCAATAATAGATGCGTTGCTACTCCAGGAGACTAATATTGACCATATTACACCTCATATGAAAATGAGCCAAGAAATATAATTTGTGTTCGAAAAACGAACATATTTTTATTTGTTTCTTGATAATAATAATAAGTAATGTTTTATTGAAAAAAGTTAACCTATTATAAAGAATTAAATTGACAAACAAAAAAGGAAATTGGTCTTAATTGTTTTGTCTCGGCCCATTTATATAATGATGGTTGTGTTGTTTATAATAAAATAGATCCCGATTAGTATCAGTAGATCTATTTAACCACCAACCAGAAATATAATAGTATGATTTTTGATCTCTTCCTTTAGTGATCATATATTTCAATTATCAATTCTTACAATCAAACATTGACAACAGGGGATGACAGGGGTGTTTATTGCTTCCTCAGTCTCTTCATCCCTTTCCCTCCAAAATGTTCGAAAGTAGGAGCATGAGAATGTTCAAAAGTAGGAAATAAACATATTGATAACCTGAATGTAGGCGTGGCGATCGTCACGCTGTATTTATTTTAACGCCATCTATTATATACTTCGCAACTAGTAAGTATCGAACAAAACGAAGCGAGCTGCGGTGTTAGTTCGACTCAGAGCGGAGTACTGTTCGTAAATGGCGTTATTGAATTATGTTCGCATATTACTTGTACGAATGATGTTATACATCTCGTCTCGTAACGGCTATTTTTTGTAACGTTTCTGAAATGGCATACATACCGCGACCGCCACCGCCACCCTCCCTCCTGAAGTTGCCACCGCCTCCGCGTCCGCCATCGCGACCACCATCACGCCCGCCATCACGTCGCCGGTCGAAGCCACCTCCTCTGAAAACGTTTTAATGCATTATTTTTAGCTGCAACCCATCTCTACATTTTTTCTTAGGTGTTGCTATGGAGCATGCAGTCCACCTAGCAGTAAGTGGTTGTTGCTGTTCATAGACATGTTAAACCAACCCATTATGGAGGTCAAGAACATCCCCTTTTCTTGGGGTTCTGTGATACATTCATACATTCAAACAATGTCATATATGCAGGTGTGTTGCTGAAATCAGATGCATTGCCACTCCTGAAGTTTAAGGCCATCCCATATGCAAGGCAGCTGGCACTCACACCCTTCCACTTATGAATGAACTGCTTCATGCCGGGAATTGATGCGGTGGTAATTGGTGTGGTGGTACCTCCCCAATTAATCTATACCGAGCCCACTACCTTTCAAAGTATTATTTTTATAAAATATAACAGAAATAATGTACTATAAATAATAGAAAAACATAAGCAAATACATTTGTATTGTTATAAATGAATAAAAATTGAAATAATACAGTAGTAATAAAGACAATAAAATGTATTTAACTTAAGATTCAATTATAGTTTTTGGTCAAGAGTGATCTGAATTTATCAGCATATTGTCTCTATATATTGTGGTAAGTTCAGATTGGTTTATATAAAGAATATAAATTTAAAATATAACATACCTGTCGCTTCTCTTTTCTTCAGCAACATCAATTTTTACAAAATTACCATCTACATTTAGAGCGCCATTCATTTTAATTGCCTTAACCAAATCTTCTAGATATTCAAACTCCACATAGCAGAAGCCTTTGAATTGGTCAGTTTCTTTATCCATTACCAACCTTACATTTTTTATCGCTAGGTCCTGTAAAATATAAATGAATAAGATAAACATTTTGTGTGATAGCCGAATGGTTGTAACTCGGGCTCTCGATCGGGAGTCCAGGGTTCGAATCCCAGGCACGCACCACT
>DWLI01001869.1:0-14368 GCA_018249915.1 Cecropterus dorantes dorantes | reverse complement strand
TAACTTAAGTTAATTTCATAATTTTCTTTTCCGTATTTTCCAAACCCCCATTTGTTTTTTTTTTATAATACCCATTGAGAACCTATAACTTCGATAAAAAACTGCCTAAAAAAAGTCCTGCCACTGCTATAAGCATATTCTTTATGTTCTTAATAAGTTGCAACCTGTCTAAAAATTAATTTTAACACGAGTATGATGCTAGTTTTAATTTAGATAAACATTAATGTATACCTGACCAAAAATTATTCCAATGCAAATATAACAGTACACTCTAACAGCGTTTCAGAAATCCTAACTTTTATTTGTTTAACAACAACTAGAACATTCAAATCTCATGTTAGCATTAAAATATATTTAACACATGGTAATTAAATGAACATTTTGGCTAAGATACCTTGTGTTACCATTTACAAATATTTTGTATATTTTTTCTTTTATTTAAATCTATCTAAAAATGCAGATTGGTCATTTGTACCAAGTTATCATTATTTTCTGGACATTCGCCACATGAGAGGAGGTACCAGCATCAGGAAAGAGAACTCTTTTTGCATTTTTCATGATTGATGCCAATTCCATAATGTTCCGGCAGTACTTAAGACAAAGTTTCATCATAATGTATACTAAAAAAACATTAAAAAAGGAAACAAAATAAGTCAAGCTATGCTGAAATCTGATGATACTTATACATACATAAATGAAGTACACAAATGAACATACATAAATGAACCCAATTTAATTTGTTGCCATGCAATTATGTTGCTGACTGTACAGTATGTCTCATGTTACGTAGGTACAGTTCAGTGAGTTTCACGCATCAGTTGCTAAGATTCAAAAGGGCTTGCTTCCTTACAATTATGACTCTATTATAATTTAATTCACGGTGATGAACATAGCTTTATACTTTTGATGCTCACTATTTATAAAATGGATTTTTCTCTTTAGGTTCAGTTCTTATCATTATTTCTATTATAATATTCTTGTCAAGTAATAGTTTCTTTACGCTCATAATCACAAAGCAATACTAAAAGAACAATTTAGTCTACAGGCATGAGATTCATTTGCATGGCAAAATTATAAATATTCACAACATTTATTGCAAAACTATTAAAGAATCTCTTTTTCAATGCAAATATCACTCAGTTAAATAAATTCTCCATTTTCAGCAAAGATTCTATCAAGTGCTATTTAAACATAAAGCGAAAGAACACAGCCAAAACATACACTAGGACAGTGTGAGTACATAAAAAAATAAACATTGGTAATCTGTTTTCTTTCACTGATACAAGATAAGATTGATAAATATCACCACATGTTTTAGAGATAAATCACTAAGATAAAGTAGGCAATTTTGTTGACAAGACATAAACCATTCACGCTAACCCCTTTTTTATAAGTGACAATCAGTGTAGTAGAGTAGAGATGGTTCAATCACTGGCTAGACAGCTATCTGAATTATGAATTAAAATTTCTGTGCTTCGGGTTGGGTGTTTGTATATTCGTGTTTAGATATGTTCATGGCACTCATGATATAGGAAACATTCTGAGTAGCAAGCGTTATAGATATCTTCAGCCAGGCTTACAAGTATTGTTTTGAAAAGTATTCTTTATATCGTAGAAATAGCAAACTAATACCAGTCCAAATGATCGTTAGCCGCAGACATAAACATGTATCAACAACTCCAGACAGAATTAGTCTTGTCTAAGCTGAGTTTAGATGTGTTGGCTGCTCAAAGTTCAAACATGTCATGTGAATGTCTCAGGTACAACTTTCAAACAAGCACACAGAAAGGTATGTACCATGATATCTATGGAATCGAAACATGGAAAGCTCTAAATTTATTGCAGAAGGACAATAAACTATGAACTCTTACTAGTATAAAGACTTATGCCCTGCAGCAGAACATGAAAATTTTGCAGAATTTATGCAAATCAATGTGTAGTGCATCTGGTCTCCATGGTTACTGCAACCTAACCATCGGGCAATTTGGATGTTAGAGATGACCACACCCTTCAGAATAAATGAACAGCACAGCACTACCTTTTTAACCGACTTCTCTACTATACAGTACATGTGTACTAAAACTGAGGTGGAATTGTCGTAAACTCCCGAATCTACTTCTATCTAGACTACCACATCACTTGTAATCAACAAGTAAGAAGTACTTTGTTATTGTCAAGAAGGCTTCGTTAAGCGTCGTATATTTCGAAAATATTTATGTTTACACCGAGCGTTGGCACCTAAACGCCAGACTTCGATTAAAATAAGTATTTCTATCATACAAGAAATTGTGTAACACCAAGAAATAAGTCTAAGGTCACGGGGACTATAAAATATGCAAAGCGAAATCGCTTCCTTATTTTTTGCGACGAGGCAATTTGGGACTTTTTTGCGAGACGCCATAGTTTTTTATACATACAATATTAAACGTACAAGTAATGAAACGTGTTATTTTTAGGCTAACTGAAATAAAAATGGTATTTTTCTTTGTTATTTTGATAATTTTGGAATTGGGCGCGTAATTATTTCTTATTATCATTTCATATGCCCATAACCTTAATAATTCAAATATTGTAATTTTTAAAAGGAAAGTAATTTTCGTATTTGTTTAACGTATATAAGTTCAAAATAAATAACAGGAAGTTGTTGAAAATACTAAGAAAATTCAAATAGGAGTGTAAAAGACAACAAATCTATTGAATGGCGGGCGGCATAATATGGCGCGCGACGGCAACCCACCAATTATAAAAATACTATCGAATTTACTTACGTTTCACTGAAGGATGTGACACACACAGTTTTTAATATCACTGAACTTTCAATCACACTGTTAATGCAGTAAATATCAAACAAAACTTTTAATAAACGCGATAGCGTCGGCGCTACACATCGTTTCGCGGCGGCGCAAGTGATATTAATAGTGTTGCCATTAAAATCATTTTCAGTTTTCATGATTATCTTTATTGCCATAATCCGATTTTTTTAAAATCTTGATAAATAAATCTAAATCTAAATATCCTTGTTAATCAAAAGTAATGCAATTATTGTACTTACCACGTAACATATTATATGATCATTAATATTATAATTATAGTCAATTATGCATCCCATGAAGTATCTTTAACGAGAGTAATTACTGTATGTGGCATTTTTATTTGATTCTCGCCTATGTTCTATCATAGTTGGGAAATAAAAAAGATATACGAAACTCTTTTTTAGACTACATTATTTTTGGACCACATACTAAGTATTAGTATCATTTTATAGGTTAACTATAAAAATGGTTATAACTAATAATAAATAAAATTATGAATAAAATAAAAATAAAAAGTGAACCTCAATATTGTAAAACAATTAAAGTGGACCACAATATTAATATAATTACATCCTCTTTCATTTTTTGCAAATTTGTAACATCTTTCACATATCTTTATATCAATTTCTGAACGAAAACATCAAGTTATGTCAGTTCGATAAATCGATATATTCGAATGTCAATATGTCAAAAACACCATGTGCGTTCCTTTGTAATCTTCTTTTATAAATCGAAGCACTATTCGTAGATTGCAGGCGTAAAATACACAGAAACGGTAGCAAATAAATACCATGGATTATGTAGTGGGCAGCGTGGCAGCTCTTATATCTGGCAATGTAACGCCGAACCGGCCGAAAATTATTAAACGAGCCTTAACTCCGATGAAACATCAACAATCGCCTAACGTCACTCCAAAAAGCGAGTTAGTTGGCGACCGGTCCATCTTCCTCTCTCCAACATTGCAGAAGAAGAAAGCTATAGTAAAGAAGTCCCCGAAAAGAATCTTCCAGAACCCGGACTTAGATTCTGTTGACGATGAAGGTAATTCTTCCATATTAAGCCCAAAGGCTGACAAAGTTAAAAAGCACCTTAAGGATGAGCTAGACTCTAATATCAACATTGATCTAAGCCCGAAATCTCCAAAAAATAAATCACCATCACCTAAGAAAAGATTGAATGTCGAAAATATTGAGGTTTCGCAGGATGTCCGCGCCGATAATGAAAATACACCTAAAAAGAAAAAGAAGAAACTTAGTTTAAACTCTGACTCAATTGTTGATAGTTCGGAAAGTAATGTAAACAGTAAACATTCAGAAGATATCAATATAGAAGTTGATGCGTCTCTCCAAAAAACACCCAAAAAGAAGAAAAAGTCAAATCAATTTACCGTAGAAACTGTTAACACTGAAATTCAGGGCACAGATGTGGTTCTAGAACAAAATCCCGAAAAAGTTAACAAAAAGGCAAAGAAAGGTAAAAAAAATCCTTTAGATAATTCAGAAATTGATAATATAAAGTCATCAGTCAATAAAGAAAATGAAGGGTTAATTAAAAAAAAGAAAAACAAAAAACGAAACAAGAATCCGAAAAACACTAACTTAGAATCAACCAACTCTAATAAAGAAGATACAAGTAACATAGAATCAAACCCAAAAAATCATGAAACAAATGAATCCAACTACATAAATCCAAATGCAATCACAAACGAAGATACGGATTCAGAACATGAGTCAGATGATGAAATTGAATCCGAGAATGAAGAATCCAACAAAGCGGTACTAGACACTGGTCCAGAATCAAGTTCTGATGAAGAGGAACCAAGCACCAAGAAAACACAGAAGGTTGATGACAAGAAAGAAGAATATGTAGCGATAGAAGAAGAAGAAGTAAAAAGAACATTGTTTGTTGGTAATGTTCCATTCAGCAGCCGGTGTAAGAAGGAAATCAAGAGCATTTTCAGCAAATATGGAGACATTGAAACTGTTAGGTGGGTATTTCCTTAAACGGATGAATATTTTGTAAAATAAGGCTTTCTACACTAATAGCACCACACTGTAATATTCTACTATGCTGTACTCCTACAGCATCCCATAGGCACACAAAAAGGATTTCCACACATCCAGAACAAATCTTAATTCATTTAAATGGCCGGTCAGGGATTACACGCTTTCTACACTACACTCATAGCCCCGCACTAGGATTTTCTCCTGTGTCACGGGTTCCTTGGACTCACAAAGATAACGGACACAAACACCCAGACTCAGAACATAAATATAAATTCGTCATTCAGATGTCTGTTTGGCCGGGAATCGAACCCGGGACCCACTATGCGACAGAACGGTATGGTGACGGCTCCACCATGCAGGTTGTCGACAGATTGCAGGCATCATTATAAATATAATTAATATGATTATGACATCCATATCAAAACACGTGGCAGCGTGTTCCAAGTTCTATGGCAACAAAGCATAATAATTTACTGAAAAAAAGTACAATTTGAAGACAATAGTACAATTTGAGGAACATTTTGTGAATGGTCCATGACCATCAAGGTCTGACAAGCAGTGAAATGGAAATAATAAATTTATGTTCTGGGTCTGCATTTTTGTGTATTTAACTTTGTGTTTACAGGTCATCAAAAACATGAGAAATTCTTTAATCAGAACAGTCACTCACTAAGATTCTATACATAATTGTATCATATATGATAGCAACTGCTGTATCTTCTATTGGTAGTCCTAAATAAATAAATAAATAAAATAAATAAATTTTAGTATGGCTTGATGGATGGAGAAACCCTTATTTGTTTACAGTTGTGAGTTGGTCACATGACTGCTGCTAAACATGCGTGCTTCCATCGTTGGCTGAGAACTAATGATTTATTATTAGAATTGAATTCTCATGATTTCAGGATAAGAACTGTTCCCGTGAAAGATGCACGCGTGACTCCCAAACTTGCAGTTATTAAGGAAGAACTACACCCAGACAGGTCTACTGTCAATGTGTATATCAAATACAAGGATCCATCTTCTGTAAATCAGGTAACTATATTAGTTAAAAAATAAATGTAGATAAATAAAAATGTAGATATTTATTTATTCTTTACTAGGTGTGCTACGCGGTTTCACTTTCAACTAAATAAGAAAAAAAACAAACAAACATAGCGTGATGTTATATAGCCTATAGTCTTCAATAAATGGACTATTCAATAGAAAAAGAATTTTTAAATTCGAACCAGTTGTTCCTGAGATTAGCCTGTTCTACCAAACAAACTCTACTGCTGTATAAAATGAGTATATTCGTAGATAGTATAAATTACTATAGATAGTGAATACCTTAAAAAAGCAAATTTTTGATACCTATTGATATTCTCACCAGTTGATCTTTTAGTCGCGAAAATATGTGGTAGGTGCTTTAAACTTGTAAACAAGAATATATTAAAGAAAAACAACATATATTTAACCAATTTACCTGAAACAATCTCAGTCACAACTTAATAAGATAATAAAAATTTAAATTTTGACAGAAAATTTGAAGATGAAACACATAAAAAGTGTTGTCAATTCGATTATTACATTCTAGGTGTGCTCCGCGGCTTTAACCCGCTTTCACATAAGAAAAAAAACAAACAAACAAATATAGCGTGATGTTATATAGCCTACAGCCTTCCTCGGTAAATTTACTATGCAACACAAAAAGAATTATTCAATTCGAACCACTACTAGTGGTTCGTGTACTCCTGAGATTAGCCCGTTCAACCAAACAAACTCTACTGCTTTATAATATTAGTATAAATTCAGTCCGCCTCAATATATAATGCAAATAGAGTAGTATAAAATATTGATGCTACGTCAGGCATACAGACAAACAGACAAAAATTATACAAATATCTAATTTTATCATCCTCCACTCTATTTTTTTTACAATATTATAAAATGTACAGGCACTTGGGACTTTATTATTATATGTATTATTTATTCACGCTCTACAAGAAGTATTCACCTGTCTCCTTTCCAGGCTTTAGTAGAAAACAACACGGTCCTCAACAACCACCATCTCCGAGTATCCCGCAGTGACGTCACGGGCAGCGAGCATGATCCCCGTTGCTCGGTGTTTGTGGGGAATATGCCCTTCGCCCTAGAGGACGATGGGCTGAGGGCCCTGTTCGAGAAGTGTGGTGAGATCGAATCGGTCAGGATTATAAGGGATCGGAAGACTAATGCTGGGAAAGGTATGTATGCTGCTGAGCTGTTTAAAATTTTGGGTATGTTATTAGTGAATAATATAGTTGGTTAACTATTTCGTCAAGTATAACCAATGTGGTCAGTATGGACAAAAGAAAAAAGTCTTTATTGATAGGACAAAATGTTCTTTTATATGATTGAATTGTAAAAAATTATATTTTTGGTATTTTCTTAGTTGAAGTATAATTATAATTAATCCACCTTCAGGCCTACCTCACCTCCATTTCAAAGTTTTAAAAGCATGCATTCTTCATTCTTAGCTCACACTAGGATTCCCTGTGACATGAACACATACAGGTAAGTTACAGACACCATATTGATGATATGTTGGCTGAGAATTGAACCCAGGGCCTCCTGTTTTTGAGGCTTAGGTAATGACTGCTACGCTAATCTGAGTTGTCGAATCCATAAAATAAAAAGATATCAGAAAGATGTAGTGTTTGTCTGAAATAGCACCTCAAGAAGTTGGTTAAAGCTTAAACATTTAACTGAATAGCTTAAAGCTTAACTTGGTGATTTTCAAAGTGTGGGTCGCGTCCTCTTAGAGGGTTGTCTAGTCTATTAATGTAGGAAACATATTTTTAAAAGAGATTTAATGACATGCATTTGGCCTTAGTCCGGGATCCGCCGTCTGTTTTGAACATTTATTACTAAAATACCAAAAAAGAACTGGTTAAGAATAAATTTTTGAGAATCGTCAAATTAACGTATTTAGTCTCTGGTATCTTCTTTAGCTACTACAATCGAGAATAGTTGTCCCAAAAGAACTTGGGCGTATCATTGAAATGAACCTACTCTCGAAATATTAGCTTCATAGTAAGCAATAAGTGGTGAAAATGGACGGCGGCGGATCCCAGACTACCACGTATGTTTTGGTAGTATGCACTTAACCAACACCTAACTTAAATAGATAATAATATTGGAAAGATTTCATATCTATGACATAAAGTGTCAAACAAGAGGATGGGGGGTTGAATAAATATTAACCCCTAATGCAATGGTTCACGAAATATATTTTTATCATTAATGTGGATCATGCCTTTAAAACGTTTAACATACACTGAAATACAACTCATTTCTTTCCCTGAAAAAGTTCATCTATTTGCCATGTATATACATACATACATTTTTTGCCACCTCTATTACATCATAAAATATTTACAGGTTTCGGCTATGTGAACTTTGCATCCAAAGACGGCGTCGAGCTGGCGTTAGCGTTAACAGAAGAGGATTTGACTTTAAAGAACAGAATATTACGCGTCAAGCGATGCACACAACCAACTATGAACAAAGCAAAACAGAGACGAGAGCAAAATCAAACAACACAAAATCAAAGACAGCAAAATTATCAACCCAGACAGCATAATAATCAAAGAGGTTTTAATGATAGATTTCAAGTGAATAGAAATCAATTTGGGAACAATAGATTCCAAAGGAGAGGACAGAATGAGGATGGTAATAGATTCCAACGGAGAGGACAAAATGAGGATGGCAATAGATTCCAACGGAGAGGACAAAATGAGATTGGTAATAGATTCCAAAGGAGAGGACAGAATGAGGATGGTAAAGGCGAAGGTGCTTATAGAAGAATTATGAAAAAGAGGAATCCTCAGGTATATATATTTTTTATATGTTAAATGTTTTACGAGTATTTTTATAATTTCCTTTATGCAGCATTAAAACCTTCCTCAACAACAAACAAAACATCATCTTTTTTGATTAAGAGTTTTTCTATAAAACTCTTAATCAAAAAAACCTCAAGGTTATAAAAAAAATGCGTAAAATTTATTTCGTTATTTATTGTCATAGGCCACTTATCATCAGATGGACTGCATGCTCATTTGCTATTCCAGAATCACATTTATGATGGTCCTTTTCTAATACGAAGTCATCACATTTTAATTTGCTAGATGATAGACTTTGTATACATAGAAGCAGTTTCAAGTATTTACCTAAAATTGCTGAAATTTTGAGTTGGGTCCTTTTCCTTCTCACTGTGATTCATGGGTTGAGTATTGTAATAATAGCGATATTTTTTCAGGACGGTAATGAAGGACCACCAAATAAAAGACAGAAGAATTTCGACCAGCCAAGGGAGAAAAAATCTAGACCAGAATTCGTTGGTATGACCGCTGAGAAGAAGAAGGTATATAATCAATTTGTACATTATTGTTTTATTTATGACTCATTATAAGCGTGTAGTGTTAATGTTATATACTTTCCACTTAACGAAAAAACTGATTAGAGATTTTTTATCTTTATGTTATGTAGTTATTATATGTAGTCGCCTCATATATAAGAAAGGCAGTTTGATTTCACATTTTAAAATTATAAAATAGTCTCTTAATCTCGTAATATTTTTAGAATATAATGTAATTTTCAGTTCGTAGCTTGAAATAGACAAAGTAACATTTATTTTTGTATAGTCTTCTAATTATTTCGTTTCCTACGAAATAGCTTTTATTTGTCTGTGCTCGTGAGTGACAAACGTGTGGAAAATTGAATGCTCTAAGGATCCTGTAAAATTTTAACAAAAAAAAAACACATAAAAGAGAACGTTTAGAATTAAATTTATACTTATTTATTTTCAGTTCCAAAAACGAAAGTTGAATAAGGACCAGAAGAAGAAGAAAGCTTTCAGTGAAATTCTGACGAAGTGACGGTGCAGTGAATCGTGATCATTACTTATTTGTAAGCTTTGTTTTATTACTCAAGTTTTAATAAATATTCAAGTTAAAATGTGACTGTTCATTAAATTCGTTTTAATTTTCATATAGGTTTGTTAAGGCTCAATAGATAACTACGTATCTCGTGTGGAAATTTATACTCTTAGAATAAAATAAAATGATCAATAAAATAAATGAATAATGGGCCGTATGTCTGATGACATTAACCAGAAAAATTATGATAGAAAGATTTGCAAAAAATACACTTTATACGCATATTATAGACTATTATAAGGCATTACAAACTTTTATAACGTTTCAAAATTTTCAAAAATGCCATTTGATGTATTTTTTTAACTTGTTTGTAAAATAAAAAAAAATAATTTATAATTTTCGCTTGAAAAAATCAGTGCTTACTTCACTTTCCATTTTCAGAGTCGATAATTTATCAAACGTTTATTTGTAACTTTTGACGAAATATCTTATTTAATATAAATACGAAAATGTATATAACTGGTCAATGGATTTGTATGAAATTTAGCACACATAGTTTATAGCCTGGATTAACACGTAGGTAACTTCTTGCGGTAAACTAAATAGATACTTACAAAAATAAGGAAGGTATAAAATAAAACATAATTCTATTTGGTACAGTATTATGGTATAATTGTCATTAGAAAAATGTCAATGTTAGCAAAAATAATCACAGTCTGACACTTTTATTACTATTTTACAACTAAATCATAGCTTACTGCCGCCGTCTACCCTACGTCGATACATGCATTGCCAACTTACCTTAAACTAAACCCTACAAGTAATCCATACACTTACTGTACATTAAACCTATTTATTGCTGACATTTTTAAAATAAAATCGTCATTGCAGACTCTACGTCCACGTCAGTGAATATATAAATAATGTTCGTTGGAACTTAGTGTCGTTAAGCAAAACAAGATGGCGCTTCCTTTCCTTTTTATAAGTGACCAATACTTATAAGTGACCAATACTTATAAGTGACCAATACTTATAAGGGATCAATACTTATAAGTGGTCAATAACGGCAGTGTTAAATATTTAATTAATTTATACTACGCTGTGTATTTTTAACTTTTCACGTTTACTTTTCAAAGTTAAAAGTTATATGATTTGAAAAAATATATTAATAGTCTTAATTAAACCGATAGACCAGATAGGTGTTATTAAAAAGTATTACGTTACTTACATAAATACAATTTGAATGTTGTACACAGCACGCGACAAACGAATTAGTTTACAAATGTTTTTCACCCAAAAATGTAACTGTATTAAATCGAAGTCATTTAATTAAATACATAATCATGAAATATTTCTTTAACTAAATAAAAATACAACGGCTTTTCGATTAAAATACTTATAATGATTATCAAATCTTTAAATTCTTTATTTATATATATTCTTAGAAAAAAAGGTATAATTTTTCAAACTTTCTACTTTTACAAAATACTAATTAGATGGAAAATACAGTTAGAAAAATCTTTCAATAAATGTATAAGAAATAAATTGGTTTGAAGGAAAGGCTTTAAATCACCATTTATCTCTATGGCACCATCTTATTCTATGGTAACTCATTATTCAGGTATTTTATTTAAATATCTAACTCTAGGATTCGTGGAGCCGAAGACAATCTTAGTTAAAAATACAATACGAATTAAACAAAAATGCATAATATGTTGGAATGTATTGTACAAACTGATAAAATACAATAAATACGATACGAGATGACTATACCATGCAGTCAGTAATTATTCTAAAACACAATTTAAAAATCTTTGTTACATATCTTAGTTTCATAATGTTTTATTTTTCTTAAAAGTTTTATAAAATTACGTAAAAATACAACACAAAACAGGAATGTTACGAAAATACAATTATACATCTAAAGAAACAATACAATTGCTTTTAATATAAATATGTTTTTATACATTTTTAGATAAAGTTTAATAAGAATACATTTACTTTTCTCTCATGGTTTAAAACATTTATATTTAATAAGTTATACATTACAAGTTTATGAAAATTACTCAAAAATATACATATAAAAATGTATCCAAATTACAAAATTATTACAGTTTAAAGATTTTTCGATATAAATTTCTAAAACATCGAATGACATGTTTATAATTTTTAAATATTTCTCCACGAATCCAAACCACGAACGAAGGAATCGTCTCCTAAATTAATCCTCTACCGGTGATAATATAAAAGTAGAAAAAAAACACCCTTTGAAAGTATTCGACCAGTCATTATTGCTAACATCCCCTACCGAATTAGTACTACAGTACGTATTATAAATACAACCCTAAAATATTTACACGTCGACTAACAGTCATTAGCTATACAGCTGTTTACCTCAAGACTAACACCTTGATGTACAACAACTTTAGAGGCGTATTACGTATGTAATTTCTATTGCTATTAATATATTTTTAATACTGAATGAATATGGACGGATTAGGCATTCAGTTTTGTTAACATGATTATACTTTGCAAGTGACTAAGTACTTATATCTTTAATATACGATAAAACATTTTTTTTTCTCAAGTGAAACGTCTTTAGAATAGCTGTGATTTGAAACTCGTTGGAAGGAAAATGCGTTACGAAAGCAGTTGTCGCTACTACTAGATGGCGCTGTACCCCTTTCTGAATCACGGTTTTTACTTCGTAGCTTGTATAAGAGCTCACGTTTGTATTGCCACATTTTGTGCCACACACATTTTTTTAAACTATTTTTTACTTTATATTAGTTGTCAAGTTAAGTATAATTTTAGATTATGGACGGAATTCTGGACGGAATTGAATGGAAAATACTTATTTAAATTTCCTGTCAAATGCTAATAAAATTAATTGCAATAGTCATTACAATATGTAATAATCCACCTCATTTGTTCTTATCGGTTTGAGCAAAACAAATTGATATGCTTGGACAGATCTCGTTTCGTTTGTACCTTTAAGGCACCTGTATACGATTATGGTCTCAAAATAATAAGGTCAAATTTTGTATCTGTAACTTCGAAAAACTAAAAAAAAATATGCCAATTTTGTAAATGGAACAAATCGAAATAAAATGCGGGACTACAAACATTTTAAACTTTATATCAAGACAAAGTTAAAATTAAAATATAAGTATACAGTAACCCAAAATTATCGGTACTCCTTTGAAAAGTTTCATCGCATTTGTCAGATTTGAGACAATCCACAATTCCTTTAAGATTTTAATTGGCTATTGATACACGTAATTGGTGATTAACAAAATCTCAATGTACCGTATTAAATACCGTGAGAAATTTATTATAATTTGCTTAATTAAGCAATTAAAATTTAACCGTAACTAAATTATCGATTAATACTTGAAATAACTTTCTGTAAAATGTTTTAACGGTTTTTTTTCAAGCGTACAATTTTCATTGCGAAATATTTTTGACTAAGTTTATTCAAGTCTAAAATTTTATTTGCGAAATATTTTCGATCTTTTCGGTAACGAATCTCAAATCTGTCCAAACGTTAGACTTAACCCCGTTTGAACCTGAGGATCGTCAGCGTGACCACCAAGAACAGGGCGATCCACGCCAACGTAGACACGAAGCCCATGTAGACCTCGGGGTCCGTGATCGGCCAGCCGCGGGTCAGGATGGACCGCAGGGAGGTGGTGGCCAGCGTCAGCGGCAGGCAGAGCGACACGTACCGCAGGATCCACGGCATGCCCTCGATGGGCCAGATGACCCCGCTGAGCAGCAGCGTGGGGTAGAACGAGCCGAGGGCCAGCTGGATCGCGTTACGTTCCAATTCGCACGCAGCTGATATCACGAAGCCGAAGCACATTCCGCAGAGACCTGGAAAACAAATTTGTACTGTTATTAAAAAAAAAAACATTTTAAGACTTTCAATATTACAATGTAAAATTACATTAAAAACACCACGTAGAATTATACTTCTACCGATGGCTTTAGGTTTCAAGAACAATTCGAATTTTTATATATGTAATTTTGAAGACACTTAGTTTCCACGGGGTTTTTAATATAATATAATGTATATAAGCATATAGGAAGGTCTCTTGAAATATCTTTTTTCCTAACATCTAAGGCAGATAACCTTACAAATAAGAAATACAAATAAGAACGCAACAGCGCGTTATAAGGCAGATAGATGAAGACGAATCTTTCGCTTGAATCAGGGAGTTTACAATTTACCAGAGTCTATAGTTGGATTTATTTTTGAATCACACAGAAGATAAATTTATTTTTAGTACAGAACTTACTAAAACCTACAGTTAAAAGAGAAGTTGTTTGATCATAACATTACAGTTACCTACAGTGCCATATACCAACTTCAAACACTTTCTACACTCATAGCCTCGCTAGGATTTTCTCCTGTGTCGCGGGTGCCATTGACACACAAATATAAATATATAATCACCCAGACCCAGAAGAGAAATGTAAATACATAATTCAGATGTCTATCAGAATTATGTATTTACATTTATTTACATGTATTTACATTTATGAAATGTAAATACATAATTCAGATGTCTATCTGTCCGGGAATCGAACCCGGAACCCACTGGGCAGCAGACCGGTATGGTGACCGCTCCGCCACGCGGGTCGTTTA
>DWLI01001868.1:0-14369 GCA_018249915.1 Cecropterus dorantes dorantes | reverse complement strand
ACAAACACCCAGACCCAGAACAGAAATCTAAATTCATCATTCAGATGTCTGTCTGGCCGGGGATCGAATCCGGAACCCGTTGCGTGTCAGACCGGTATGGTGACCGCTCCGCCACGCGGGTTGTCGATGTCATTGTAACCAACTGATAAGCTGAATCTCAAATGCTAAGCATTACAAGGTCTATCGCGATTGTCGCTATGTCTTATGCCTTGCACCACAAGTCGGTCAATTGTCCACCGATGTCGACATCTTCGCCTTGACCCGCACTTCCTCGATATTGACTTAATTTATGCATTTGTAGCGACATTTTGCAACACTAACGCAAAATATAACCTCATCAAAATTGATACATGCGAATTATTAGTAATTTGTATGAAAAAATGCGGTGATGCATAAAAATGGTATTTTTATTATGGTCTCATTCGCGTCGCTCTAAATACATAAAATGTCTAATTTAATTAATTTTAATTTAATTAAGATTTAATTTGCTTCAATCAAGATTAAAAAATATGTATTCAGATATTAACGAATCAAGGTTACGTGGAAAAAATACAAAATTTAGCAGGAAGTCTTTTTCTCGTATCATTTCATTTATTTGTTGTATGTAAGAGTGTTAATTGGTTTGACAATAAGACCCAAAAACCTAATAAAATAATATTAAACTTTTCTTTAATAAATCGTCATGTTCCGGTACTGGTGCAGTAAGCCTCTTCTTTCTTTCCTACTATACTTGTACTTATCCGAGGCGTTCTAACTTAGTCTTCAGTACCCTTAGTATGAGTTCATCTTGTTTCCTCAAAACAATCATTGTTTATGTTTTTGTACATCATTTTACAGTACATTGCAGGGTATGGCTGAGAATGAAAAGTGAAGTGTATGTTGCAATGTTTGATCAAAAACGTAAACAACTATTGTTTTGAGGAAACAAGATAAACTCGTACTAAGGGTACAGTACTTATTCTATTCATCTCCCACTTTTTTACAATTTGCTTACTTAACTATAGTGCAAGCTGGTAATGCAATAACTCACCTTGCCGAGCAATAGGATGGGCTCCTGCAGTTTGTACTGAAGGAGACGGGGCTCCACCAGATCGAGTGGGCGCCCGTTCACACGGAGGACTCCATGCCCGCGCTTGCAGTAGGCAACCGCTGTGGCTGTTTTCTGTAGCAATTAATTATAAATTATTTTAAACATAGTCAAGGCACATTAAAGTGAATTGCATATGGAAAGACAAGGCACATGGAAGTGGCCATTGTCATTATTAAGAGGACGATTTTAAGGGTTATCTCAAATCTAAAACAGACTATGACAATCAAAACCGTAGACAGAGTTTGGGGTCAAACCAATGAAAAATCTTGGTCACCAGAGTAGGCTCGGAAGGATAAATCCCAGACAAGAAAAGTAACTGATGTTATAAAGCATGCTCATGGACATTAAACTTACAACAGATATAATTATGTTTGTCTTTGTGTGGTCATGGAAACCATAAGAGAAACCTAGTGAAAGTTTCTTACTAATTTTAGTAGATGTGTTGGATTGTCTACATATCATAATATTATGCCAATTATGTATCTGTTTGTTTACAACAAATCAACAAGAAATCATGGAAAAGGAAAGCAAAAAGGACGAAATATCGTCCAAGCATTTTCTTCACGTGAGCATTGTTCCCAACTAGTTAAATATGCAGTCTAAAGTAGCATTTAACATGGTTGTTCGGTATACAAATTCTTATGTTCAGATGAAGAATTAACAATGAAAATTTTGACAGTGTTGTTTCCACTAAGAATACCTTAGAAATAATTTTCTAAGGAAGCTGGTACTCTGGAAACCATACTCTCCTTCCCGGTAAATCGTTGTACCAAGTTTGAGGTTACAACGAATAAGGCTGGAAAGGTATAACCTTACTTCATAAAGCACAACGTTTTTCACACAAAAATATCATAAATGACATTTTAGAAACTCACTGAAAACTGTACCACATAAAATAACTGAACTTTTTATAAAATACAAGTACGAAACACGTGGACGCACCACACAACACTTACCTTGCGGCCGAACACCTGGACGGCCTGAATTGGATCACGTCTCGCCTGAAAAGGTAAATAATTGATTAAATTAAAATCATTTTTACTAAATATAACGCGGTATTTAACAATTTATCTCGCGAAAAAATAACGCACCTCTTGCGCGGCAGCCATTTTGACAGAGAAAGAGTGAATTATTGTTTCCACAGATGTAGAATGGATTCATAGCGGATGAATAATACAGACTATACAGATACAGCAAACATATATAAATATACAAAAGAGTAAATAAAAGAATTAAAGTTTCAATTTAATTGTTAAAAATCAAGTTAATTAGTTCTTTACGAAATATGAAATAATTTTATTAAAAAATATTAATCTGCTACAAATGAATTCAAAAAAAAATTAGATGCATATTTCTTTTTAATCAATACTATAACAACATATTAAGTAGATATCTACCTTTAATTAAAACACAGGAAAACAAAAAAAAATAACTTATAATTATACCAGTAACTATATATATATATACAAAAATATTATTACAAATCTATTAATCCATTCAATTCAAAAGTTAGTACTATGTATTATCTTATTTACTGGTTTTAATGACATCTATTGCCTAGTAGTGCAACTATTTGATGGACATCTAAGGCTACTGAATAAGTATTGTAGCTACTTGACTATAGATGTCGCTAGTAACTTAAATTATAGTAAATTAAAGTTGCGTGACTCACGGTATCGTACGGGAGCGGGATGTCGACGCCGGCACGTATTGTTTTGTATTCGTTGAACGTAATCGCCACAGTAGAGTCGTGCGGAATGCGCGACAGTAGTGTATGCCACGATCACAATGTGCCGCGAAAAAGCTAAGTTCGCGCCAGTGCATTAGAACTTGATGTAAAACAGTGTGAATCAAAGTTACAAGGAGAAATTTGTGCATTATTGTTCACGTAATGAACGTACCCCTGTGTCAGAAGCAAATTAAACTGGATTTTTTGTGTTACAACATTGTTTTCGTACTTTGGAAAATTTGAGGGTAAGTGGAAATTAATTAGCTTTTTGTACTTTTAGTTACTGCATATATAAATTGCCACGTGCCGTGTTTTTAATGTTGTATTTAAGATTTATTTAAAAATAATGTTTTTGAAGAAGTAGATACGTATTTGGTTTTCCCTTGGAATTATAAATTTAACTGCATAAATAGGTACCTACTTTCCTACTTGTTTTATTACGGGATAATTTTCTGTTTTCAAATTATAATTCTCATCTTTACAATGTACTTACTGATTGAGTTATTTCACCTCGTCATACATTTAGATTAAGTTGTGTTTAACACATGAGTTTTTACTACTTAATTTTTTGTGAGTTTATGTCGCACTAACTGTGCGTCGCGGTATCACCTGTATTTAATAAGATGTAACATTATTTTATGATGTTTTTGGTACGTAAATGAATTTTATTGAAATAAGGACATAATGTTACTTCAAAGAAAAGTACTTTAAATATACTTTAAATCTTTAAACTTATATTCAGTACTTTTAGTTTAGTGCAATTTCAACCTACATACAGACATAAAAATCTTAAAATTATAGCAATGTCTATTATTGTTTCTTTTAAGTCTTCCAAATATTTTTTGAATATATAGGCGACGTGACAGGCACGGGGAACTTTTTTTTTTATATATATGGATGGCTGATGCGTCACAAAAACTTAATGATTCACATTGGAATGTGACCGTAGAAACCAAACACTCAGGAAATTAGGTACGAGATTAGGAAACTCCCTATCTTATTTTTTTTAATATATATATTTTACACGTTAATAGGCAGTTTATATTATGTAGAAGGTAGATGGAATTTGTTTTGATAATAAATCTTTTGCTGTGTTGATTTCAAACATACAAAATTTAAAAAAAAATCTAGTATTACTTATTCTGAGTCCTCTAAACATTTCATTTTTGCAAATTTGTGCGATGTATGCAGAACTATCATTTTTTTTTATATACTGATGTACGTATTTCCTGATCTTCTGCTTAGAGAGTTAGCAGTTATACTCTAATGAGACATTATTCTTGATACGCGAGAGTAACACCATATTTGTGACCCACTAAAAAAATCTTCAATAATTATTTTATTACAGTTGCAAAATAAAATATTTATGTTTCTGACTACTTAACGTCAAGGGTATTGACCTTTTTACGACACTTAGAAAGATATGTGGTGGTATTCATGGAAAACAGTCACCATCGCCTATAGACGTTTGAAACACAAGATTCTTTGCGGCTTTGAAGCCACTTTTTGCAATTTATTAGAAAAACCCCATGACATGATGTTCCGGGAATATCTCTGGAGGAAGTTAATTGCTCATTTTATACGAATTCCGTAAAAATAACAAACAAATAGAACCTACAGCGTACTTACGGAGTAATTTTTATTTATACTTACTAAAAGTAGTTATACCATAAGCTGTAAATAAATTTACAAAGAAACAAACAAACTTTTAGGGCAGTAAGTCTAAACGCGTTGATTATTAATACTTATTTAACATATAAATTTAATGAATCCCCATGGGAACGCATAAAACTGAAAGCTGAATTGATAATTTTATTGCAGTTATAATTGCCAAATACTCTTTATTAATAATAAGCCCCATTACGCATGGAAGTTGATTCGTAAATAGTAATTTGTCTTTATTGTCTAGTAATAATAGATGTATCGTAAAAGTTGGAGATGAGAAATAGAGAAGAACCTTTGTGGTTCGTCTCCCGCACCATCCCCGTCAAACACATATTTCTAATAATAGCAGTGTTAAACGTTGTTATGGTGTGCTTATCTTAGGCGTTCCAACTTAGTGTTTAAGGGTGGCGTAGCGTAGCCGGGCGGCACTTTTTAGGGGGCCGCAAAATTTCCTTTCTTCGTAATATTAACCCGTATTTTTTGTAGAAAAGACCACGAAAATACTTGCTATCTTGGACGGCATACTTAGAGGGCGGCATCATTAGGATTGGCGACCTTTTCTTTTTGGTCGTCAATTTACATAGTCCATTTTTTCCGCCCCGGGCGGCATAAACTCGCGCTACGCCACTGCAACGCAACTTTTGGTCTACTTCAAGAAGGAATCCGATCCTATGTGGGTTGAAAATAGTTATGGATGGCACCACTTTCCATCACATGAACTGCATGCCCGTTTGTTACTTCTATAATATAAAAAAAACTAACACACGCTTTCTACACTCATAGCCCTGCACTAGATTTTCTCCTGTGTCGCGGGTGCCACGGACACGACACACAAAAACGAATACACAAACACCCAGACCCAGAACAGAAATCTAAAGTCATCATTCAGATGTCTGTCTGGCCGAGGATCAAACCCAGAACCCACGCGTCAGGCCGTTACGGTGACCGCTCCGCCACGCGGGTCGTCATAACAAAAATTGTCGGTAATAAAAGAAAATATAATGTAGAGTTCATCCTAACTTAACCAAAAGACTCATCTGGGATATATTTACTTGGATTAAGAACCAATACCGATTGTAAATTTCACACTAAGAACCACTGACAAAGAATAGTTTTTACTGTTTGTTAAAGAAATGTTTAAATTTTTATTACCACATTGTTTAACTGTAAGCCCTTTCCTGAGTAATTAGAGCTCATAGCAATGCCACGAACCCCTATTTAACGGGCATCCATCAAAGGAACTTGAGTTAAATCCTTTCCCGGGAAACCATAAAATTGACTAATCATCCTTCGGGATTTATTACACCACATTTAACTTATCATTTTTCAAAATAAGGAAGCGCTAGAGAAATGTGCAAACCGTACCTAAACTAGTTCGCTAATTAACATAAATTATTTATGCGATTAGATTAACTAGTGTAATCGCGCGACGCTGTTCGTGGATTTAAATTAAATAAAGTTAAATCATTAAACCGCTGAGTTTCTTGCCGGATCTTCTTAGTTGACGTCATCTTCCGATCCGGAGGTAGTGTAAGAAAAAATATTGTAATTACAATTTGTTAGTGCCCCCGTAGGCCTATACAAAATAAGGACATTTCATTTCTAATACGTCTTACTTACTATAATATACGTGTAATACAAATTATAACTATGAATTAGAAATAACACAAGATGTCAAAAAACTGTATATTTTCTATAGTTTTCTTTAAAACTTTATTTATCTTGCAGTGTTTGTCAGTTTATTAATCCTCTCTTAAATACAAATCTTCTTAGTTTGTAAGGCCGTTTCTAAGATCAAATCGTTCAAACAGGCCTATTTATAAACAACTTTTAAATTTAAGATTACGTAAAGAAATTTAATTTAGAAAATGGCAGTTATCTAGATATCACAAATAGATATTATAAATTTATTATATGTGTATATACATTAACATAAAAGATGAAAATATACCGCGATCTCGCGAAATATCACATGTTGTGTAATGTTTTCTATAATAATATTATTTATAACATTTTATATGAAAAGAAAGTGTTTATTTTGGTACATAACATTAATTTGATGTGTACCAGATATGTTTTGGAAAATATTCACTCGCTGTTAGAAAGATAACATTAATAGGCAATATTAATTTTATTTATATAACAGAAAAGTAATAAAATATGTGACTCTATTTAAAACGTGTCGTTAAATTCTATATCGACTCAGGAAAAGCGATTTTGTCGTATCGCGAATAATGCAACTTTACACCCGATGCAAAATACTATTTAAAATTATCAAAACATTTACATTAGACGGCATACTTTTATCTTACGTTGTAGAATATTGAATAATAAACAAAAAATATTAGATTTAATTTATAAAATCATTCCATGAATAGTGTAATTGATTTTATATATCTATGACTGAAATTTGTATTTTTTCGAGATACAAGTTCGCTTTCCTCCGTCGATATGATATGAAATTTGAATATATAAACCGGTTTTTAGTCGCCTGTCTTGTACTGAAGCAATTGATAAGAACTTATCACTGATAAATTTCACAAGTCAAAGACAAGCTCCTTTATAGGCTTAGTATAATGCATTACACTAACTCGTTGATTTTAGAATCCCATTTTTATTTCTACGGAACCTTCAAAAGAATTTTAAAATCATGAAGAGCTGTAAAAATCTTATAAATTATTCTATAAGGCCAACTTTTGAGTGAACAGTTTCGTACAATATGTATGGCGAGCGATAGAACATTATATCTCATTATATATTAAGATTTATATTAAAATTTATTATATTTAAAATTTATTTTTGTATTGAATAGTCCATTTATTGTGGAAGGCTATTGGCTATATATAATCACGTTATGTTTGTTTGTTTTTCTTATTTAGTAGCGCGTAGCACACCTAGTCTCATTACATATTTAGATGTAATACATATTTAATCATATCACTCAAAAGCTTTAACATTTAACAATCCGCGCTATAGTTGTGTTAGTTTTAATTACGTATTGGAAATGGCTTGAGGTTTATCGGACGGCCCGTTGCTTGACCGAGTGTGGCTTCCTGTGGACCGTTCCTAATACTGTCAGGTAATCCGTTTAGGAACTAGGTGAGTACCTAAGGATTGAATACAGTACCCTGTGCGGGGTTTTCAACAAAAGTATTTAACGAGGTATGCCTGAAAAGGAAAATATATATGCAATATACACGTTGCATTTTTAATATGCTACGGGTACTCATTATTTTTTGAAATTTTTGAATTTCTTTTTGCCGATATTTCGAACCATTTGGCCCGTGGTCACAGCTAAACTGCGGTGGCGGAGAGCAACCGTTGACAAGCACTAGTGGTAGATTAACTTATCTACCCTACGTCAAGTGCTTTTTCTTTCTTAGGTTCCTTATCACGACACACCACTAACTGTATCCTTACGCACCGAACTTTGCATATGTGTGATTTACATAAACTATCCGACCAAGTGAGTATCGCAAATCGTGAGTACCCGTAGCATATTCAAGGACTCTTCTACCATTCGAGGAATCTTCTACCCCATCGGTTGTCCGTGCTTCGAACGATGTGGCCTGCCCATAGCCACTTCAGCTTACTAATTCAAGAGCTATGTCGGTAACTGTTCTCCTATGGATTTCACCATTGCGAATTCAAAGGACTAACTTAACTAAATTCTGTTTCCGACAAAACAAAATAACAACGAGATAACTTTCCTTTCGGAAGTCGATTAAATAACTATTATTTCACAACGTTAGACCTAATTCCTAAATGGATTAAACCTTGTCTTAGAATTAGGAACGATGTACATAGAAGCCGTACTAAGATGGGTCAAAGATTAACCTCGGAATCTTGGATCAATAACTTTATGCATTTTTCACAGTATTTTTTTTTTTCTTAAAAAATACTTTTAAATATTCATCAAATATTTTTCGATTTTATTAACCATAGTTTTATCTATTAGTATGGTTACCATTAAGAAAAAAGAAAGTATATTCTATACCCACAGATAAAAATGCAATTTTATTAATTTTCTTTTTTATCTGTGATGTAAGTTAATCATAATTGCATTTTTAAACTTCTATAAAGGTATTTGTAACTTGATCGCAATGACATACACATCCCACAGATAAAAATAAAATAAAATTCCAATCGTACTTTACAGAATCCCTATGCCACAGATTAAATCTATTTATGTATTAAAACAAGCCACCCGCGTTGTAAATATATAATCTGTGCTGACACTAGTAAATAGCAATAGGATTAAAAGTTTATCTTTGACTGTCGTTGTTATTTAAAACTTTACTGCTTTGAAGTAAAGCCACAAATGCATTATTAAACATTGCAAATACCAGTATGTTAGTCTAGAAATTACCGCGTAAATATTGTAAGGGTTTCCTTAATGCTATTAGATGCATTCTTTACTACTGTGAATGGAACGAAGCTCTATAAATGATGTAAATGGATCCTAGGATATTCAGCCTCACTAATAGGCTATAAGGATAGCAAAGCTCTTTGAAGCTACAAATGAAAAAGTATGTATGTGTGCAATTCATACACGGCAAAATTAAAAATTGATTAAAAATAATTTACTAATTTTTGAAGGTGGTAGACCTTTTTGTGTTCCGCCTCGGGAAGCCCCACCGCCACAACTATTTCTGCCTAATAATAACAGTGTTTTGCGCTGCTGTGTTCTGGTCTGAAGGGTGTGGTTCGGGAGACATACTTTCCGAGGCATTCCATCTTAGTCCTCAGGGGTAGCAACGCATCTGTGGCGAACCTTAGGTGACACTTTCATCTTACCTAGGGTTGATTAGATGTCCATGGCCGGCAGTAGCCACTTACCATCAGGTGAACTGCATGCTCGTTTGCTACTTCTATATTATAAAAAAGGTAGTTACTGTCGCCCATAGACATCTGTAAGTAACTTCAAATAGAACAGGAGTTCTATTTAATGTCGATCACAGTTCACAGATGTGTTGCTGCTCCCGAGGACTTAGATGGTCACCTCATATGTAAGTGAGCCGACTAACACATACGGAAACCAACGTGTTTCCGCCCGGGAGCCAACCTCCCCCTTCCAGCCCAGTCTTCTTGTCCTGGCTTGAGCTTTAGGCTCGCCACTAATCCCGGTGAAGCTGTCAAGGCCAGTAGGGCCAACAGCAACTACACATTTGCTAAAAAAACATACGGAAACCTTGCTCCTTTGAAAAAAACGCTACCAAGAGTTCTACAACCTTTAATTACTTAATATCCTTTGAACACAGCTTAGTGCTGATTTGCGATTAGTGAATATTGAATGAACATTGATAACTCAGGAATGTACTGATTATGGGCCGATATCAGAAAAAGTAGACCATTTCTGTTTGACCATACTTTTTATCTTATCGTAACCAATTGAGAATGCAGTGAAAAAGTGCCCTAAATAGTAGCGTACGTCATAAAAACTTTGATGAACCTTTTATGTTTAAGAATATTTTTTGTGAATTACAGAAAATACTTACTGTCTTTATTGATGGCGATTAGAGAATTCGATCTCGGCTCATTTTACTAATCCCGTGATTTCTAAGTTTTTGACAGATAATCCCGGAGTGGTCCCGGGATTCTTGCTAGTAAAAATCAGTGTATATATAAAAATATCTTTTTATTAAGGTAATTTATACCTTATGTTTCACTATTACAAAAAAATACAAAAAAAAATAAAAATATCTTAATTAAATCCTTTAAAATAAATCAAACATGGTAACTAAAAAAATCTTGTAGGCGTGCCCGGGTGTCAAACCTATAACCTGATTAGGTTATAGGTTCGACACCCGGGCGGGAGGAGTCGAGTTTCGACCACCGCTGTCACCATCTGATGGGTCTACCCCTGAACTAAGTCGGAACGTCTCGGTAACCATCACTCCGTTACCACAAACTTATTAATAAGGTTTAATTTCACACAATTTAATTTCCATATCTAATCGTAAAACTAACTTTTGATTTCATCTTTACGACGCAATGATTGCGTAGTAGATTTTAAAATCGGACATCGTTTGAGAGTGAATTTCAAACCTGTTTTAGCTAAGGACGCATATATATTGAGAGCAGGGATTATATAGAATTATATATGAGTTTGGGCGGTTATTGAACTCGGCATATCAATCGAGCCTTCGAGGTTGAAATGTGAGGCAAATCACAACCACTGATTTCACTAAATTGAACTAACAAACACATGTTAGATGTTTATTATTAATCACTACTTTATGATGCAGGAAAATATCGTAAGGAATCCAACACATCTGACGGTTTTTTTAAATGTTCCCGAGTGTGAAGTCTACCAATTCGCACTTCGACAATCCGGTAAACTATGGTCTAAACTCTCTTTCTGAGAGAAGATACGTATCCAGCAGTGTGATAATAAACGCATATACGCGTTTTAAACCCATATTCACTATTACGTGGAGCACCATGATTGTGGTATGCTCCAAATATTCAGTTTGGAAGAAGACCCGAAAAGTTGACAGATAAATTATGTTACAGCCATAATTATTATAGGTACATATCAATTTAATTTTCATATTTTATGAAGTGATTGAGTTACAATCTTTTAAAATTTTATTTAGGTATAAAGTCTAGGTTAGGTTGTAGGTTTGGGTTCTTTTAGATTATCCAGATGAATATTATTTCGTTAGCGAATCGTTTTGAAGGTCTGTCTAGAATTTAGTAATTACGACTTGGGGATTATTTAACGGATCAAAATATCATAAAAAGTGGAATTTAATACATAGGCGTCGAAATTATGCAGTCTTGCACATCTATTTATATATCATGGTTCCGTTTATAAATCGTGTCATTGTACTTTAACGTAAGAATTATATTGAAGTACTTCCGTAAACTTACTATTGAAGCCAGCGATTATTACAAATCACAGAAAAACATTTCTTTTTTTGTTTATTTGTGCCCTGCATTACAAAAGTACCTACTGATTTTAAATTCGTCCTGGGAATCCGAAGTTGTATGAACTATGTTTATCTTGAACAAAAATAATGATCTTTCAACAATTTCCCCGGCTATGTATTCCCGTACATGTCTAGGAAAAAATCAGAGACTACCGTCCTTTCGGAACGCTTCTGGAAATCCATAAAAGCTCCGCGCCTATAGCCTTAACCCTTTAAACTCTAAGAGAAGACCCGTGGGACAGTAAAGGATAGACAACAAACACATCATGTATCACGTGATGCATAAGCGTATAAAATTGTATCTTTACCGTCTGTACTTAAATAAATTATCATCTTAATAGTATAGAAGCACGCTAACAATATACATGCGTCTTAATCCGTATAACAGGTTCCTAAAATGCTGCACCGTGTCATTTGCAGTTACGCACTATGCTGACTATGCTAATTTGGCTTACCAATCGACACTGGTTCAATAGATCAACGTGTTCATTGGTTGATATAAATTGATTGGTATAAATACCTTTAATTTACTGACCAACAAAGCATATTTAAATTAATAGAAGGTACTCAAATTGTTGACAGGAGAAATTATTGGATATGATTGCTATAAAAACTTCAGATTACTATGACAGCACAGTACATCTAAATGAAGACGACAACAAAATTGACAGAGAAATTTGGACGTGATTGCTATGAATAACTTCAATTTATTATAACCGCACTGTTTATATAAATAAAGACATGATACCTATATTATTGACAGGAGAAATCATTTCACATGATTGCTATAAACAACATCAAGTATACTATTATAGCACAGAACATTTAAATGAAGACAGGACAACAAAATTGTTGACAGGAGAAACTATTGGACATGATTGCTATGAATAACTTTAGTTTGCTTTAACAGCACAGCACATTTGATTGAAGACAGGACACCAATATAGTTGACAGAAGAAATTATGAATTCTTTTACATCTGTGTGTTTCATTTAAACATACTTAGAGCTATTCGTTTTCTTTTTAGACAATTTTTGGGCAACTACGGCAAACGGTAGGGCAAATAATTTTATTTATAAGCTAAATAAAAAAGCGATATTATGTATGTGTTTTATTGTGTTATTATTTATTTATATCATTAATAAGTGCTATTTTTTTTTTTTTAATTTATTTGGTCATTTCAACTCTACACCGCCAAAGTACGTCTTTGTAAAAACTTGCAGATTATTTTTTACATATCTCTGTTATAGTACAGTAAAATTTTCTTGTATTGTATTATGTTTCGTAGCTTTAAGGTCTAAATCCATAATATACAATCTATATATCGATATTTACGTACATATTCCACAGATAATGACGAATGCATGCAAATATGCAAGTTACAATCGTGCCACAGAGAGAACTTTACTCGTAGCCTTATTACTATGTGAATATTAATTTGTGAAATAGCTGCTCTTAACACTATTCAATTATGCAAAGTAATACGATTTTACTACTGGGAAAACCTATGTCCGTTTTTTACAACAATATTGTGGCAATACGTAAGATCTAACTTTGTTACCAGTAAATAGCAATACAATTTCTTGCGTGCAAGTTTTGCTGCACTTGTGTTCGATATTGAGGAGTGGATTGATCTTTTATATCTAAGCTTGTGCTTCTAAATTATTATAAATCCCTTATAAAGCCCTTATAAATCTTACAATTAGTAACAAAATTCATCCTTGCAGGTCCGCTGTGCCCAGATTGACATGAACATCTTTTACTTTTTTTACTATAGTAAATTTACTATTTTCTATACAATTGTAATATTATTTACTATAGTAAATGTAATTTACTATAGTGAATAATATTAATTTTAATACTATAGTATACTAGTTTTTACACGTTATAATGAAAAATATAACCTAAAAAAATATAGTACAAAGGACTACTTATTTTAAATTGTTTTTTTTTTTCTCTTTTTGTCTCTTTTCTTTCATGATGACGGACAGACGGAAGATGGAGATTTCCAAACTCAAATCAAACGTTTGTCCTATTAATCTTAAATATACTTCAATTTAATATTAAAGGTAAGAAGTAAAGTCTTCCTAATGGACTGTAAGTGTGTAATTAGTGCCAAACATCCTTCTGGCTAGAACATGACAGGGAAATATTAATAACCCTGTAATCCTATTTCCTACCAATCTCTCACCTTCGGGGTAAGAGATATTACTGTACATAAAATCTTAACGTACTTTTTAGCTCCCATTAAAATATATTAGATCATTACACTTCAGGAAAAAAGAATTAAAGTACTAATTAATTAATGTTACTAACATTATTCATTTTAATAAGTTTTACTTTTGGTATACTTTGAGATGGCATTGCAAAAAATGCGATGCGTTTTAATTAATATATGTGACGACTTTTTTTGATATTATCCTTAGCAGCATTTTAGCGCTCCCGAGCCCTATTATTTCTCTCAACCAAGACCATTATTTCCTCCATAGCTTCGTAATGAACTTAGAAAAGTGCCTCTAATGGGTAACTGGGAATGATGAGAGAAAATATGTGCCTTGCTGTTTTATCTTTTATACTATTTGAGGCTTCCTTAATGGTGCGGTCAAAGTAATAATGTTTGTTTGTTTTAAAACCAAACTTTATTAACGTAATTAACTTTAATTGTATGTTATTTGAGAAAATTATAAAATTTATTAATAAAATGTATCTATATTTTATTGATACATTGAAAAATACGGATTTCGTATTTGAGAAAATTAAAAACCAAAAAAAGATATTATATATTCGACTCCGGAAGCACCACTGCCACACCTATTTCTGCCTAATAACAGCAGTATTATGCGCAGTTATGAACTGGTCTGAAGGGTGTGGTAAGGGAGACATACTTTTACGAGGCATTCCATCTTAGTCCTCAGGGGTGGCAACGCATCTGTGGCTAACTTTAGGTAAGG
>DWLI01001867.1:0-14370 GCA_018249915.1 Cecropterus dorantes dorantes | reverse complement strand
TTTGTACGTGTGTACCATGCCTGAGGATTCCAAAAAGCAGTAAGTATATGACGAATTACTTATTCCTGTGTTAACCGGACGACAATGTTTATTAAATAGCGTTTTAATAACGTTTTCAGACAGAAGGGCAGGAATGATCCTAAAGATCAGAGGAGACGTCGGGGCAGGCAGCCGGCCGGTCCCGTGGAGAAGAAGCCTGAGAAACAAATAGAGACTCCTAAAGGTAATTCAGCATATCGTCGCTTAAGTTAACACCGCGTAACTCAAAAATGGCCATTTTGAGGTATGCATATCATTCGATAGGGAAATTAAATACGCATTGTTTAGCCGATAAAAAATAAGAATTTGAGACAATCACAGCGAATTATTTAAGAAAAAAGAACAGCGTGTATTGACTCATCTAAAATATACGGTGAAAACTACGCGTAAGTCAGTGTTGTTGCACACTAAAAAAAGGGACGAGCAGTGCTTTGTCGAATTAAAAATAAATAAATAAAACAGTTTTTTTACTCTATGGAACATTTGGCAATTTGAGTTTTAGAACTTAAGCGACGATACATTTATACCTTTAACAATCTGTTATGCTAATTTCTTTATAAAATAGATGATCTTGTTATTACCGTTAAGTACGAAAACCTATGAATCGTTCCACTTTATATAGCTTCGACAGTAAGTTTTTTTTTTTTTACAAAGCCACAATAACATTCATGAATAATAAAAGAGTAATAACAGATTGAGTTTTAATTATTATCTGATTTTGAGTTTAAAATAATATTATTTCTGTAGATCAGTTCAATTTATTAGAAATTTTAAATACGAACATGCGAGTCACCAGTCATAATAACCACCCTAATAAATAAGTCTATGTAGGATTCAAATGTTATGTGAGGTTGACTAAGATATCACACTATGCATGATGATTAGAGAAGTTTCACATTCAAATCAAATCACATTAAGGTTTAATACTGCTGTTGAGGCAGAAATACATGTGACAATGGTGCCACTGCAGTCCTTAATTCCCTTATCCTTAATCCATGTAACATGTTCTACAGTCCAATTGAGGGTAAGTAATCCCTTAACTTCCGATCCGGTGGTAGTATAAGAAAAAATATTGTAAATGACAATTTGTAAGTGCCCCCGTAGGCCTATACAAAATAAAGACATTTCATTTCATTTCTTGTAGACATTTGCCTCAGAGGAGTATTCAATGCATTGTAATTTTCATATTACGACTTTGATAAGATGTTCAATTCACATTTTACAACTCCTCGAGGAAACAGTGAGCATTAATTATCAAACCCACAATGTCTAAGACCACTTTTTTTCTAATATGAAAAGGAACACACTCCGTTGATATTGATCAATGTCAATAACATATATTTATGAATTCAAGTAGGGCATAAATAAAACACAAGCATTATATCTCTTAATCATTTATTATTTAAATAAATATACATATTTAATTGGTTATATGTAGGCCTAATAATATTTTGTACATTAAATTACAGAACCAGAGAAACCAGCATATGAACCTCCGGGTCCAGAATTTTACAAAAATCTAAAAAGGGAAACTGATGAAATTTTGAAAATCACAGAGGAAGCCAATACTAAATATAAGAAGAAAGAAATTCAAAGCAACTGGGCAAAATATGAGATGCCAGTACAGAGTTATGATGTCATCGATGAACAAGAGAATATGGGAGCTGACTATGAGGTATATAAATTGTACATGTCTAAATCTGGATCATACATAACTCTTCCTATGGATGGAGTTCTCACACAATCTTTTATTATCCTATTATCCCATTTATAAGGTACAATTTCCTTCTTACATCAAATTACACAAAATTTCATGTGATTACTGAAATTGCATATATAAAATGTTAATTTTGTATATGCAATTTCAGTAATCATTGTAAAGTATTTGTATCACCATTCTTATCTTTTAATTGAAAATTAAAAAATTAAAAATACCACAATTTCAGCTGTTCAATGTTATATTATAAAAATATTGGTATTTTTTTCTATAGTTTAGTCCATTAACTTTAATTGAGTCTAAAAATACAATATTATATTTTTCAGAAACTAATCCAAGCATCAGTGTCTACTGGAGGCCATTTTCAGTTCAAACACGAAAAGTCCTGGGACACAGAAACAGGCCCTTCATTATATGACAAATATTTCGATATTAATATGGATCTTCTCACTTTAGCAATTTCTACTATACCCTTTTATGAGAGGAATGGTATTGATCAATCTCTTTTTCATGAAAATGACATAGTTTCTATGAACCATAGGGCGACGAAATTCAAGCAGAAATATTTTAATGACAAAAAAATCACTACACCAGAATTAGAAGCTCAAGATAAAATTATGAAAAGTTTAATTAGTCAAAGTGATGAATCTGAGACAGTAAAAGATACATCAAGTAAAAACTTACAAGAAATCGATGATAATGCAATTAGAGAAAAGACAGACAAAAATATCGAGAAGGTAGTAGAATCGGAAAAAGAATCAATGCCAATAAATATTAGTCCTTTAAAAGAGAACAAAGATTTAAAACAAGTAGATGAAATAATCTCGAAACCAGATATTAATAAAACAAGTGTTTATAGCAGTCCTATAAAAGAAGTGAAGGATCATAAAGAAGTAAGGGAAGATATTCCCATAGATTTTAATAAAACTCAGTGTAACATAGAATTGAAAGACGATAAAATGTTATTAGCAAATGAGAATAACAAAAATGAGATATTAAGCAAGGAACCCGAAATTATATTTACTAAGGATGACCCTCCAAAACAGGCCGAGGTTGAACAAAAACCTGCAGGTAAGACAATTATAATTTTAAATAACCTCTCAAATTGCACTGGGTGTTGTATAGAAATTTCGTATTTTAACCCAACTGCGTCGAAAGGAGAATATTTTATTGAATAATATATTTTTGTAACGTATCTATGTATGTATGTCTATTTTTACCACTACAACTCAAACGGCGTAACCGATTGTGACATAATGACATACATGGAATGGTTTCCGTTTGCAAAGTGACATAGCCTATATAATTTTACAAAATGGCGCTGAGAATAGGGAAAAAGGAGGGAAGGGACGATTTTTTTTACCACGACAAAATAGGTATCTAATAAAAGCTACTAAACAAAAGCTTAGAAAAAAATATAAATACATTATTAAAATCTTGAGAAAAACTAATAAAAAGCGTTACATTAAACATGTAATTAAAAAACAAAACCAAAGTGCTTAAAAGCAATAAGTTGAAACTGAAGGCAATCAATTGTTTGTAAGCTGTTAGGTTTTTGTTTATATTTCATGTTTATATTATGTTTACAGATATAGTCTGCTCAAACAGAAGTAGTATCATATTACTTTCAATCTTCTCTGTTTGTATTTGTTTTTGTGCCTATCTAGTTGTCTAATAATTCTTTTCTTTATTAATTTCAGCAGCTAAAGAAGTGACAACTCCTATTAACCCTGTTATCCAGTCTCCAGAAGATCTTGAAAAATGGCTAGACGACTTTCTTGACGATTAGTATTTTAAATATGGCTTGACATCTATTTACTTATTATATCACTTAACTTATTAACTATGTATCTATAAATGTTATCAAAATAATTATTTAAATGACAAATAATTAAAGTAACTGTTAAAATAGCAGAGTTTTAATTACATACATAGCTAATGTTGTTGTAAACATACAATTCGATTTTCAGAATCACTATTTAAAAATAATGAATAGTTAGCTATTAAATGAACATACCTACAATAAAATAATTAAATTAGGTAGGTCCTTACTAAATTAAACACAATTGTATTTCATTGACAACATTTTTATTATTTCTATATTAATGGAAACAGCAAAAAAGATACAAGAACTATATTGTAATAACAACAAGTAGGTAAAATGTATATCACCAAAATGCACTCATTTTAAGAATTCTACGGATACCTTTTAAAGTATTTTCCAAAAGATCGCCCAAAATTCACGTTACTCTTAAAAAAAATATCTTGACTATTTGCAATCGCGCGTACAGTCCATCTGGTAATATGTGACAACTGCCATCCTTCGACATCTTACATTAAAGATGTCGAAGGATGTCATTTGCCACTTTATACCTGAGGTTTAGAGTTATATGTAAGGTCGGCCACAGACGCATTGCTACCTAAGTTGAAAAGCGATCCAAATTTCTTCATTTCTTTTACTACACCCTTCAACCAGAACATGACAGCACTTAATACTGCTATTATAAGTATTTATTTTTATACATCAGTTCTGATACATACAGGCTTGGAACATAATCGTGCTTTCATTAACTTTAAAAGCAGTATTGTGTATCACCTTTAGTCGTGCAGAAGAACTGGAGTCCTGCTCCAGCTTGAAGGTTTTTCACTGGACGGTACACTTCAACCGATGAAATAACTTTCCTGGATACTGTAACGGACTGCCGATAGACTGCTTTGAATAAGTATAATTTTCTTTACACGATTCCGAACACGTGTGGCGCCATCTCTTACTGAAGTTGAAGTAACTCACAAGACACATTAGACACTGATTTTAATAAAATCTTCTATTTTTTATACACTTACACTCGTATATATGTTAGTATTTAAAACGCTATATCAAAACTTGTCTATTTAACTAACATTTTTTTAATTTTAATTATTTCGTAGTACTGATGTTACGTACGTTAGTAAAAAACAAAGTCTTGATTTTATGGATGTTTTAATATTGAAACCCAACCTTAGGGTTCATAAGACCTACACCTTAAACACTACAATGCAGACGTAAATATCATTAGCTTACCCTAGAAATCTTTAGTAATTAAAAAATACCGAAAATTGCAGCCTATTATTTTTCAGTTTCTTTCCCACGACCGCTTAATGCCGTTAGTGATTTAAGAAATGTTTCTTTATTATATTATTTAATTTATATAGTCATTTTTTCATAAACGGGTTCTTGTTTTGCTCTCGCTATCTAGATCTTGAAATATGCAAATAAATAATGTGTCTTATTTCTCCATTTACGTGGAAAATAGATACCTTAACACTTAAATCACATGTTGATATTGTTTTTAAGGTTTTAAAATATGAAAAAAGACAATGTAAGTATATTTCTAAAATTTATTTTAGACTGACCGATTATTCTAAAATACACCAGTAATATATTAGCGATGCACGCATCTAAGTATGTTTCACAATATGCTTTATTTTTTACCATGTACTATATACATGACATATAATTAATGAAATATTGAAGATCTTGCGTCCATGCAATCCTGGAGAAAAGTTGCCAACACAACCACACTGTGCCCGCATAAAAATTGTTCGAACCGGTCATATACGACGAAGCGACGAATTAAATCTTCAACTTCATTACCATCTTCTGAAGCGCCAAGTAGAAGCCAACTTTCTTGAAGAGCTTATGGTGCAGGAAGAGTCTTCATCCTTAATGACTTGATCATATTCTTATACCTTACCTAGTTATTACAAAGAAGTTATTAAGATGATTCCTAGTAAATATACCAGTAAATTTTCAATGATAAAATTTATTGTTGGTGAAAAGAATAACTTTGATGGATTAGGTACTTAAAATCGTTAACGGAAAAAGATGTGAAATATGCCCACTGCATATTCCAGTAACAGTAGAGTATTACTGTGATAATCCAGAAAATTATAAAACATGTTTAAGTATTACAAAATTCATTCTTTTACAATTTAAAAGCTTAAAAACATTTGGCAAAGTTAGAAAAGGGCATATTATTTTATTTATACAAAATTACCCACCCCACAAAATACACGTCATCATACATCATTATAATTACAAAAACTTACAAATATTTGTTTATGACTAAGAGTACCAACATAGGATTTCATATAGCAGAAAATCTCAAAATCTTACACCGTAGATGGTTCTTCTATAATACTATTAACGAAGATATTATATACATTGTGGTTATAAGTAAAACTTATTTGATTCAGTCACTATTATTCAATTAGTCTAACTTAATAACGATAATTAGAGAAATTTTCTTGGTAATGACGACCAGGTGGTCCTCTGCCGTCGTAACTCGGTGAGTTGTGGCGGCCGTACTGCCCTGGATCCGGAGACTGCTTCAGTGTTTTCGCCCGAGCTTGTAGCTGAGAAACTAGTTGTGCAGGCGTAAGATGCGCTATTGACATTGTAGGGTTGTTGGATGCACTCCCGGTCGGGTTGAACACCGCCTTGGAACTGATGAGGTCCTGTTCTACGACTTGAGTGTGGACCGACGCGGTGAAGTAATCCGGCTCGGTGGATGTGGCAACTCCAATACATTTCGTAGCCTCCCGGATCTCGCAAACTTCGCATACATGTTTCGTCGTTTGCACAGCAGCATCCTTTGTGTTCTTCTGCACCTTTTTCTTTGGACGATCGACGACCTTGTCCAATCCTACTGCGGCTATGATATTGTCGACAATTTGCTTGTTCTGATGTGCAGTTGCTGATACGCTCGCCTTCGTAAAATTAAACTCCACAGTTACGTGTCTCTTTAAAGGTGAACAAAACTTAGGAGCTAAACTTTTCTGATCTATACCAATTGTGCTATGATTTACCAATAAACGAGTTGGTAATGCTAACTTGTCCAATTCTGATATGGCTTGATTGCAGCGTTTAATAACTGGAAATTTAAAAACACCTTTTCACAAAGAATCACTAAAATCAATCCCGTATAATATAAATATATAATGAAAGGACCGTGAGTTGTCTACCGATGGCATACAAAATAAGAAACTTATAACATAAAAGGCACAATAATACCCACCTAACAATTTAGCCTGAACGTCTGGTGGGTTGGCTACACCTGTAATATTAAATATTGTCAATTTGATTACTCTTTCCTTGTACTGTATTATTACCAATTGTCTATGAACACTTAAGAATAAACATAAAATGATCCCTATCATAAGCGTATATAAGAGGGGAAGAAAAATATTTATAAACAGGAGGCCCCTATTTACTTTTGTTTCTTGGTAACTACCAGAAACTGTTCCAGAACCAGTCTCTAGTATTAGTTGAGAAAAGTTTAAACAATAGCTGCTGTGGGAATTCTCCTCAGCAAAGCTGTGGTTACACCCATGATACCTATAATAATAACATCTCAATATACCTTTGTTTGGTGCAAGTTTCAAGTAATCTTCATGTGACAGCTTTCCATCTGCAACCAACTGGAAAAACAAGTAATATATTTTAATTTGGTTTAGTAGTTTCTTTTTTAATAAAACTTGCAATCTCCCAATGTAATAATAATTGCCAATATATTTTTCTTAGCTTCATGTTGGCAGCTAATCAACAGGATATTCCTGTGGATATATTGGAGATACAAATATATAGTTAAATAAAGTTGTTTCCATATTTTGTTTATTTAATATTCAGAACATAATTTTGAAATGTCTTATAACACAGTTCCCACAGTTTAAAGAGCTATACTTAGCACTGCATTGCATAAATAATTTTAGCAAAATATACCAGGGCTATTAGTTGCTAGCAAGACTGCAAGCGACACACATATCATAGTGCATATTTGAGAACCTATAATAAATGTGAAAATAAAAAATATATTTACTTGTGCCAAGGGATCGAATGGTGCTAGCCTTGCCTTCGCTGATTCAACCTGTGGACTTGGAGTGGTCGGCGTATTCATTTGCAGAGGTGGTGGCACCATAGGTGGCACTGTATTGAGACTCAAACTAGGAGGTACATTTGGAGCAGGCACTGGTTGCGGTACAGGGACCATACCTGATGGCCCCGGCTGACCCCCATATTCATAAGTCATAGTGTACCCTGGATACACCTGACCTGGGGGGTATGAATACTCTGTTCCTGCAACAGGATATTCAACCGGACCAGGTCCCCCATACGGTTGACTCTGTGACCCATATGGGTCGTTCATAATATTTGGCTCAAAAACAGGCCGAGAGACCTCCTTAGGGTAAAGGAAGTCATCCCTTCGCCCCAAGGAACGCGACCTAGATCGCCGCGACCCATAATGCCTGCCTGGTGACCGATCGCGAAATTGTCTGTGAGGGCTGAAACGGGGTTTCTTTATCCTTCTTGCAGGGCTGTGCCGCCATACAGGACGCCGTGGAGAGAACCGCCGAAAAGGGCTCCGCCGGTGCGGACTCCGTCGGATAGGGCTGCGTCGGTGAGGGCTCCGCCGGTGTGGACTCCGACGCGGACTGCGGTCGTACTGTGGTATTCGTCGCGGACTGCGCTCCTGTTGAATTCGTCGTGGGCTCCTGTAAGGCGGACTGGTGCGCTCCCAATCGCGACTCTCCTTTAATGGTGGTTTTTCTTCGATTTTCTCAGCATTTCGCCTCTTCTCCAAACTCTTGCGGTTGTCGAAGAAGTCGTCCAGTTCAGTGCCGGGTGGCTTGATGTCGTCGTTGGACTCCAAGTGTTTCGCTAGGTACTCCTTCACTTTTATTTCCTTGTCCTTCCTAATGGCTTCGCTCGTTTTGCTGGGGTCGCGGCGGCTGCCCGGCTGGATGTACGAATCGAGGCGGCTCGCGCTGTCCGACCGCCGGCGGCTGTATGAACTCTTGTCCTTCCTTTCCTCGCTCGACATTTCTTTACCGTCGATTAACTCCCGAAGATCCTTTACGCCGTCCACCGCTTTGGCGTTGATCCGCGATCGTGAGCCGATCGTCGCCTTCCTCGCAGACTGGTCCTCGTCATCCCAGCTGTCTATAACACTAAGACCTTGAATAAACTCATCTTTATTAAAATCATCGAAGAAATCACTAGGAATATCTTCCTCGGATGGGTGTTCTTTATGATCATCCATGAGGAAATAATAAAAATAAAAGAAAAACCAAATTAATTTCGGCTTTTATAACCTTAATAATTCGGCAATTCACTAATACAAACAATCAAACCGTCACTAAACTAAAACTTTGTTTCATTTTACATTATATTCACCAAAATACTTTGCATGATTTTATAGAAACATTGACAAATAAAACATTAATTCATTACACTCCTCGGTAACATGTAAATTTTGTAATGTCTTATCTGTCAATAATAGTGTTGACAGTTTTTAAACTGTTGTAGTCGGTTTGATTTTACCGACTTGGATTTGTTATTTAAGCTTATTTATATTATTATTTCATTAATTTTTGAGATAATACATTCGTTTACTTTGCGATAAAGATTAGTAGAAATGTTACTCCCTTGTTTTAAATACAAATTACATATTTTTATAAAACATCGATGTTTTGTCGATGTCGTAATTAATTTAATAAAATCACTCGCATACAAGTGATATCGAGACTACAATTATATTGACTTGAAAATATATTGTATTGATTCTTGTAATTTATTGAATACCTACTGACTGTCATCAAATCTTGGAACTTAAATCTTAGAAGACTACTTATAATCGAAATGATACTTTACTTATATACGTACATCCTATACGTAATTCGGATGTAAATACATAAATCTTATCGCAGAACCAGGTAGTGGAACTTATCTCTGAGTACGAGTTAACCGTTCGAGTATACACTCACATATTATTTTGATGAGTCTAATAAATAACCTTGTTAATGTTTTTAATAATAGAGCTAAGAGGCGGATAATTAAATTATTCAATAATTATTGCCAAATCTGCAAATTTAGGCTTACATGATACGCTTGATAACAAGTATGTAATGAATGATGGAGTTAGAAGATAAATAATGTAATTCAATAGTAGCTATTTGCAAAACTCATTCATAGTTTGAGTTTCAAGATTCATTTTAAATTTCAAGTAAAAAAATGGGTGATTGTCATTTATATAATTATGTTTTCATGAGGTCAGTTAAATTCGATACTTTATATCGAGTATGTTGAGTATACAACTTTTATCAATACATCGATATCGGCGGGCATAGGGTAATTGGACATCTCTATTCTAGATCGAAGTTCCATCTTGCTGTGGTGATAATGTCTGAGTGATTTATATTTTGTTTACCGCGCATTTGATAAACATTAAGTTGATTCTATATCAAAATAGTGAAAATGGAGTGTACTCAGCGTATTGAGTGTACACAGGAGGTATCATTCCTCACCCCATCATACAGAAGTTGTGCGCAACAAGTAAGCGGAACATTATACTATTTGTTTTTGGTGAATATAGGAAATAATTACCTTATTTAACAATACTTAGCGTATTTAATTACGTTATTGTCTGATATTCATTATCAATAATCGACGTAATGATTAGAAATAGGTCAGATTTCTTTCGCCGACTGGGACCGAATGCAATGTTCATAAATGCAATGAGATAAACTCAAAATGCATGCGCAGTAGGTTTTGTCGCAATTGAAGTATTGATCTGGTATGGGAATTAGGTCACAGGGCGCTCTACAGTACCTGGATCTATAAATAGACTACAAAGAATATGAACTATGTATGTTTTATGACTCTAGATTGAAGGGATTCTGCTTTATGTGAGCTATATATACATTTATTTAGTTTTCCCTTTTTTCTCTCTACAATTGAGGGAAGTATTAAGTTCCTTCATCTTGATCTGATGCTGATTGATGGAGATTTTTTTAATATGAGATTCTAATAGCAAACAAGCAAAAAGTCCACCTGATGGTAAGTGGAAACTGCCATTCATGGACATCTGTAAACTACTTCAGATGGTATAGGAATCCTATGTGAGGTCAATTGTTGGTTCCTATGCAGCCCACCTGATGATAAGCTGCTCATGAACATTTGTAATCAACCCTAGATAAGATCAAAGTCTCACCTAAGGTTTGCCACAGATGCATTGCTACCCCTAAGGAGTAAGATGAAAAGCCTCGGAAAAGTATGTCTCCCTTACCACACCCTTCAGAACAGAGCACAAGAGTGCATAACACCACTGTTATTAAACAGAAATAGATGTGGCGGTGGTGCTTCTGGAGTGAAACCATAAAGAGTTGAAAGAGAGTATGAAATGACCATGTTAGACCATAGAGTAGCAAGTCTAAGTCACTGTTAGAGGTAAAACCCTGTTTGAAGTTCTATACAGATATCCATGGGCAGTAGTGGCCACTTATTATCAGATACAATGTATGCTCGTTCACTACTTCAATGTATTAAAAAAGAAAAACATGCTTTCTACACTCATAGAGCTCCGCTCGGATTTTCTCCTGTATTGCAGGTGCTATAGACACACAATGACAAATACATAAAATTAAAGAAAGCACCTCCACACCTTTTATGCCTAATAATGACATTGTTAAGTGCTGCTGTGTTTTGGTTCGAAGGATGTGACACTTATTTGACACATTCCACCTTAGTCTCATGGCTGGGGATACAGATATCGTCATTTAAGTTCTATCACCACATAACTCATTTTTGGCAACCTTTGAGGAGAGACAAAGAGCTGATTAATTTTATATAGACACAACTAAAGTACCATATTGTACTTTTAATTTTCTGTAAGGTTACGACCGTAAAGATAAGACCAATGTCTTACCTTGATTCTGATTGGATGAAACAATATATACATTTCGATTCCAAAGAAGACAATTTCGAACATGTCAAATCTGCCAAAAAATAGCTTGATAGCAAAAAATAGGTGATAGGTTTTAAACAACAGTATGTATCTGTAGTTGCCTTTAGGTCCAACTCTAGTCTTGTCTGGAGTTGATCACAGTTGACCATGGATAGTAGTGCCCACTTACCATCAGCTGGAGTGCAGACACTTTTGCTACTTGTTTAATATGAAAAAAGTGTATCCTGTTTTGTAAAAGTATGGTATGGCTCCTGTCCACTTTTAGAACAATGTTTCGTAATTCCACTTCTGGTAGGAATTGAGGTTGTCAAGAGAGGAAAAACTATTATGCCCTTCAAATTATGTATGCGAGTTTGTGTGAGTATATGTGTGCACTGCACATGTGTGTCTTTGTGTGTGTGAATGTATGATTGTAAGTCTGTGCATATGTGTGTGTATCTACATTTAGTACATTTAGTACATTTAGGCATTCAAGCATTGTGTGAGGCTGTTTACATAATCTTAATACTTTGCTATGATGATTAAGAAACTTCTTTCCAGACATGGCACCCTGCAATCTCACAACCTTTTTTAGTTAGGTTTTGTTTGGAACTTTCAATCTTTAAGTAACAATTGCTTCACTGGTTTACTAATGATTCCTGTTAATTCCAGATTGCATTCTTGGGAATCAATGGTATAAAATATCCACTAATTAAAGGTCCAAACAAAATAGGGCGCGACCCGAAAACATGCAGTATTGTTTTGGATGAAGGTGTAAGTATTTGTATTTATAATAATTGTACTATATTAGAATGAATTTTATGTTTACATCTATAATAACATTAATTTGCAATGTATTATTTTTCGTCGACTATACTGTACTTTTAGTAGTAAGTAGTACAAATTTAACTGGTAAAAATATCACATAACAGAATATAATAAAAAAAATATAGTATATTTGGGGCCCGAGGTTATTCTTTGCCCTTGTGGATCCAAGATTTATCCAGCCCTAAGTATTGCCCTAAGCCCTGACCTTAATTGCGAAATTAACATAAAAGTTTCTGAATAAGGATAATTCAATACTTTTTACTTGCGGAGGGAGGATTATCCTATTTTCGAAGTTTTGCTGCCTTATTGAAGGTGATTTATGAACTTAAATACTTACTGTTATGGAGGAGAGCGACTTTCCTTCCGCCTAACTGGATGGGCCAATATAGATCAGTATAAGTTATTTCAATATACCATATTAAACAAATAATTTTCATTTTCAGACTATATCTAGACAGCATGCTGTCATAAACATCATGAATGCCAAACATTTTGTTCTTATGGATCTGGAGTCGTCCAACCGCACCAGGTTAAAAGGCGTAAGTATATTTTGGAAGTGTGGTGTCGGTGGCAGTTTTGAGTAGCACAACTCTCTCATACACCATAGGAGGCGACTAAAGGACAAACTCCAGGAGACGAGCAGTAGCTTCTTCCTGTGTAATGTCCACACCCACTGCATTCACCACTATGCATGACAGGCACTAACACAAAGACCCATCCACTACCACGCATGACTGGTGTCTCTATTTAAAAAACCCCATACTGCAACTCAAAAGGCTCATGAATGGGTATGTAAGAAATAATTTTGCTGCAATTGGTGACACTGGAAAGAAATCGGTCATTCCAATTTAGCATTGGAATTTGGTTGCGAGCTAGAAATTAATTATTACTTTTTTAATTATGACAATTTGTGGTAATGCTTTGATGGTGTGTTAAATCTACCAATTTGCATTTGGCCAGTGATGTGCTTAGCAGTGGAGCAGTAATGGTTGGATAGATAAGGCCGGGCAATTGATCTTTCACAGCAGTGCGTGTTAGTGTAATATACACATATTGTATGAGTATATAAGAATGCTACTGTATTCATGCAAGGCGATATACTGTGTTGAGTGCTGCAGCTAGTTCTTAATGCCACTGTAATATGTTTTGGAGCTTTAAGGAAAAATAAAAAGCGTTATTCTTTTTTATTATTATATGTATCTATGTATGTATGTATTTGTGTATAAAAATTATGCAATAAAAGAGCGATTAGTAATGATTTAATAATTGTATATGGTTTGTTACATGAAGTACTGATGCATTTTAATTTTTTCGAGTACTCACGATATGCATAACATATTAAAATGTATCAATTCCGTGATAATATTAGTCTAAAATCTAATATAATGTACTGATATTTGTGTTTCAGACAACAATTGTGCCATATACACCGCATCCGGTGTATAATGGTGACACAGTACAATTTGGGGATGTACTTGGTATATTTAGACTGCTGGAAGAGGTTGACGACCTACCCTTGACCCAAGCAGTTGATATTCCTCAGACACCTGTTAATATCAGGCAGATTTCCAGACTGAATACACAAGTTAGAACCATCCCAGAAACACCTGATGGTAGCTACAGAGTAAGTTTGACTTCATTTTAATGCATTATTTCTGTTTAATTCTCATCTGGCCTATTTCTAGGGTAAACTACGTAGTTGAAGAGTGTGGATGACAGCTGATTAATATATGAAACAACCATATTAGTCCCCAGTATGGTAATATATCTGAGATAGGATTTAGGTTATCTGTTCTATATGGAGATGATCGTGGGCGACAGTGACCACTTACCATCAGGTGTACTGCAAGTCCTTTTCCGACTTCAGTCTTATATAAAGAAATATTAATATATGGACATAAAAGCGTGTAGGTAGGTAGGTAAGATAGGTACTACTCGACCAAGCTATCTAGACGAACGGAAGGAATGCGGTTTCCCTCCCCGGTCCCGACTCACGCCCCGCTCTCGTCCTAGTACCGTTCGCAC
>DWLI01001866.1:0-14372 GCA_018249915.1 Cecropterus dorantes dorantes | reverse complement strand
ACCCGGAACCCATTGCGCGTCAGACCGGTATGGTGACCGCTCCGCCACACGGGTCGTCAAAGATGGAATGCCTCGGAAAAGAATGTCTCCCCATACAGACCAGAACACAGCAGCGCATAACACTGCTGTTATCAAGCAGAAATAGGTGTGGCAGTGATGCTTCCGGAGTCGAATCACAAAGAGTTCTACCACTTTCGAAAACTTACCAACATAACTTACACAGAAAATTATAAACTTCATCAATTATATTTTTAAGCATACTAAATAAAGACGATACTAGTAATTACAGCATAATGGTTGAAAATCGGTTTCTCAATCGAGGGTTCAGGGTTCCAACCGTAGGGAAGACAAATGTTTCTTAAATGATGGTGTTAGAAATTAATTATATATTGAAATTAATTATATATAATATTGAAAGGGCAACTTATAAAGGTTCCTAAGAATTATCTAAATAACAAGTTCTCGAAAGGACAATATTGCGAGGCAACCTTATACAGGTTCCTAAGAATTCTCTAAAGAACAAGATACGAAAGTAGACTAAAACTTAAAACTTATTCTGATAGAAGACTCAGCTATAGGACAAAAAATAGGTAGATGACAACTAAGAACGGCCGATTTGCGCATTAAACAATATTCTAGTACACTAAAGACAGTCGATTTGTATATAATATTGCTATAAGTCAAATCATATCATTAAAATATAGAGAGAAGAATACACCATCTACAGCTGGTGTCTGAAGTGAATATTGAGGTAAACAAATCAGACGATTTGCAAAGTATACGAATAACGCATTCGTACGTACAATGTAAATAATAATCCGGTACCTCTCCGCCATGGCGTTGTATCTCAATTTTAACGAGCAAATGTTATATTTACCAGACAACGTCAGAAGAACTGTGTATATTTTAAGAAAGATTTATTTACTTGCTTTCATTTAATACCCATATCATGAAAAGTCGTCCGTCCTTTTAATATGTTTACAGGTATAATATGTTTACAGGTACAATATGTTTACAGGTACAGGAACTCGGTTTCAATTAGACAGTTTTTGTTACAATGTGACAAATAAATCAATTGGTCCTTGACGTAATTTACTCTTTACTATTCTGCATAACGTAGTTGACTATCAATTTATTTGTTTCGATGTTGACGGCACGCCACGATTGCACAATCGTACAATCTTAACCCGTATTTATTCAAAACCTGACTTTTCTGAAGACATCATTAAATTACTGAGTTTGTCTGATACGTAAGTATTTATAATGTAGGTATATTCTAAGACTGAGGCTAAGCAAAGTTATGTACTCGCGTATGTTTTTCCGACACCCAAAGTTCTTGTCTAAAGGAGTCCAAGGTGTCTGGACAAAAAAGAATCAGCTTTACGCTAAACTTACTCAGTAATTTTATTATGCCTTCCATTTTACTAAATCTTTCCCTAGGATATTTCTAAACTTTTTCACAAATTTCTTCTCTGTAGCTCTATATAATATGGTGTGATGGTGTACATGGGCATCAGTGGCCCATTGCTTATGTTATGTTCGTAAGAATTATAATGTCATTACGTGCAACGATTTTATATGTCAAGTTTACTCACCAATGCAACAAATTGTCCATATTTGCTCAAATTGTAAATTTAGTCCGTTCACATTAAGTTTCTTCGTTAGTATGGGCGTAGCTAATAATATTATATTCTATTTTTATAATGGCACTTCAATTTGGTAGCCATTCAAAGTTGACGTAAAGTTAGGTAGATATCGCCAAGATGCAATATTTTTGTCAACATATTCCAATAATACGTTTCCAAATACAGTTTTAAAAAATCTTAGATCTCTTTGTGGTAAGTCTCCGAAGACACCTCCGCCGTACTTTTTCTTTCTAATAAAAGCAGAGTTCAATGCTGCTATATGGGCCTGATGCCCTAGAAAATTGTGGCCGAGCTTAGAAAGGACTTGAATTTATCTGGGGTTGAATATATCTATGGCGGCTGTTATCACTTAGGTACAATCAGGCGCATTGCATTTTCGATTGCTATGTTTTATAATATAAAACGAACATTCCAACATGAGGGTTTATGCCGCTCGGGGCGGAAGTTGATATTTAAGCTGGCCAAAATGATGGATATAAATTGACGACCAAAGAAAAATACAGGTCGCCAAACCTAATGCTGCCGCCCTCTAAGAATGTCGTCCAGCATCGCGAGTTGAGTTTTGGGGAAATTTTTCCGCCGCCTAAAAAGATTCGCCCGGGGCGGACTGCCCTGAAGCCGAGAATTGTAAGAAGTGGGAGGAGACGGCATTTTTTAGTTTTTGCCCCACCTAAAAAAAATTGAATATCCAGGGGCTGCATATTTATAAACGTTTATAAACCATTTAAATAATGAAGGTCTTTTTTATTGTTCCTTTTTCGCCTAACCATAAATGACGATGATAAGTGACATCATCATTTGGACTGAGTCACTGGTTTATGCAAGAAAACAGCGGTAGGTACGTATAAAGAGAATCAAAATTTTATTTGCGTTAAATTACTTGTAGCTACTTGTTAATCGGATTTAATTTATAACATTCTAATTCGTCACATTCAGTGCAACTTGTCCCATAAGCTACGCCCATATGTAGTATGCACGTTCCATCACAATAGAGTGTACTCACCTCTTTCTCTCGATGTCCTAGGATAATAACAAGTTGTGAATTTTGCATATCTCTTTTTCTCACTCTCTCGCTAGGGCTTAGCCATTAGATATTGTGATTTAGATGCCTTTAGCGCGGTGGCAAATGTAGATGTCTAGATTTTTTATTTCCACGAAATGCAGCCACTGCAGCTGTATTACAACTAGGTTGTAAGGGCGTGTAACACATTTTTGTGTTAACACGAAATGCGAAAGCGATATTAATTCTAAAGTACATTTAATTATATTGTATGTTGTGAGGAAGTTTTTTGAACAAATATTTTTATGTTTTAGTTATTTAATATATTTTAGTTAAATTTCGATTGTACTGAATATCTATTTAATTATATTGTACACGTTTAGCAAAGCCCTTCTCTACCTACAGTGTTGAAGTTGACTCATAATGTACCTACGACTTAAGTCAGAAGTGACAATATTTTATGAAAGGTTTAAAGAGCACTATTTTTGTCCATTTTTATAAAAATGTGGTTGAATGTGTAAAACAATTCAATAATAGCAGATTTAGAACGTTGTACAATATTGTTGCTAAGCACAAGCACCGGATTTTTGTTTACGTTGTTAATTGAGATTTAATACAAACAATACTTATTTCTAGAGCGGCATACAAATTTTGTGACAAGGAAACTAATATGAAAGCAATAACAAGTACCTACTTATTGTATGATCAAATTGTGAATATAATATTGTGGTTATAACTGTATATATTTTTAATATAAAAGTTTAATACCTGATACGTGGTCAATTCTTTCTCCTAGCAATGTTTCCTATTCCCTAGCAAAATAAAAGTACCTTGTGTATAATGTCAACATAAACTTAGAGTATTTTCTTTCCAAAATATACGTATTTAAAAATATTGTTTCATTAAAATGGATACAAAAGTATCATATATTAATAATATTTTGTAGCAACTATGAATTTAAACGTAAAATACAGGCGTTTTTTTCATTTTATTGTTGTTTGGGTGGGTAAGATGATTAAATAAAACAAATTGTCCCATTACGTCAATGTTATGATGTAGGTATTTATATTCTTAAAAACTTGGAGCTAGAACATCTCAATTAATATATCTAACATTATATTAGTTACATTTTCATTCAACAATGGTTCTGACAAAATCCATTCGATGACTATCCACATACTATTTCCATTACAAAAATAATTTTATTTATATAGACGTTAAAACGGAAAAGTTCTACAAAATATCGGCCTATTTAACGCTCACAGTTTTACTTATATCCGAAAAGAGACTCTATAACGTCAATTAAGGCTCGATTCGGACAATAAATGCACATCTACGCCTTATACATAATGACTTCGACAAGATATTTCTTTCTTGTTATTTTAAATGATAAAACATGTGAAATAAAAAGTCAAAAAAATCTATGTTGGCCATAATTTTTGATACAAAGTTTACGTGTTTTTACCTGCCTTTTCTAACATCACTATTATTTTAGTCAGAATCAAGCCTTAAGGTGAAAATTTAATTGACCATTACATGACGATAAAATATTAATCAAACGAAGAATTAGTTCTACAACATATGTTATCTAACAAATAAATAATGACAACACTAAGAAGCAGTAGATACACTATAGTGAGTAACATTAGATACATAATAACAAAATATCCATAAATTGTGTTATTTACATTTACACGTGTAAGAATATTAAGTAAAACATACACATTCTTTTGAATATACATAGGTACAATAGACATAATAATCCAACTTTTCTGGTTTCTATATTTCATTTCTTATCTAATAGGTACAGATGGTATATGAACTAAAATGCTTAAATAATTGAATCATTCAATTTAAACAATATTAAAAATACAGCCTTATGGTTTAAATATCTGAAACAGGTACCTGAAATTTTGGTAGACTTATGCTATTTTAACCGCCAAAATGTTTTGCCTATTTTAAAATTTTTCACTACATAATATTATTTAAGTTACTTTTGCAAGTCAATTTTGTGCAAGAAATTTCAATACAAAATTTAAAATGTCAAGGTAAAATTTTATATTAAAATATGAATTAGCTTAGCAGACCTGGAGAATACGTGGCCACTATTTCTAATTATATTAATTCCAGATTAACATTGTACTAAAAAAAATCTCATGTACAGACGATTTTGATAACCAATTCCTACATTTTTTTCTGCTGTTCGTCGTTGCTACGAAGTATCTTTAAGCTGTAGCTTTTCGTTTTCAATCAAATTCTATGCATGCAGCTAGTTCACTCAATGAATAGATCAGTATTTACGGAAAGGCATAAAAATATCAAATTGGACGGCGAAGCAATTTTTCTCATTAAAGCAAGCCTCGTGGAGACATTTTAAAGTTTATTAAATCACTATAATCTACACAAGAATGATGAAATAAATGGTCCATATCCGATTGTAATTTATTCGATCTAAACACACTATGTAATAATTGATGGGAGCTACCCTTACATATAGATTAGTCTATATAGTGATGACATTAGAGGATTAAGTAATCAGATATTTTATAGTACAATCGGAATTATTCAGGCAGTGACCAGGCTGTGCAAAGCATGATGTGCACATTAAACGTTTATAAATGTTTGCCATAATTTGGTACGATCTACAGAGGACTTACTTAGACCTATATATTGAAATAGAACCTTAATCAGAACATAAATCTTAATACTTAAGATAGCCATAGAAGTTTAAATATTTTAAATAATAACTCGTATTATAAAACTAAAATTAATTATAGATACATAGATCGCCGTGTTACATAATTTAAACAGCAATACGTAGATACAATATAAATCTTTATGCACGTTATTAATTTTCTGTACACAGAATATAGTGTGTAATTTATCTAACATTTCTTATTTTACATAACTATACAAATCTTAGGAATATCGCGCCAGAGTCGTCGTAAATATATCTCCTGAATGACCGCTCTACTCGTAAATGGCAAGTCTTCATTTTCATATGTATGTCATAGTCACATATACCTACTTATAAATCACATAATAATAAGGTTACAATTTTTAACCATTTATATTTGAAATGGGATAGGCATATCAGGCATTTATGAGAAGTTTACAATTATGATATCCCATTTAATTTTACTTGTCTAAGGTTTATATTGAAAGCCACGGATCTACATAAGTTGGCCACTCTTTTCTAGGATCTTATTTAAAAACTGTTATATAATTTACCTAAACAAAAACAATTTTTACGTTCACAAAATGTAACTTTCAAGGCAATATTTTAATTTCATATATTCAATTCTTCATTTTTTACGGCATGCAATTTAACAAATACTTCAAATATTACTGTCATTATTTGAAATATTAAGAGGCTACTGTCCATTTTTAAATTCGAGTGGTCATATTTTATAATCCTATGGGTCTAATAACCCTTTAAAATAAGTGACATGCGAACACTTGTGATATATTGTACAATAAATTTTGTTGCCATAACTAACGACTGCTTAGGTCCCTACACATTTTAACTGAAAATAAAATAACACTATAATAGCCCCATACTCTTTGGTTTACATCTGTAGTGTTCTTGAACTTAGCTCTAAAATTCATAGTTGACAGTAGCTCGTTTAGCTAGACTAAATGGCTCAGATGATTCTAAGGGAAATCTAGATTAAACGAGCCAATGTAGAGTTAATTTGCCCTAAGCCTCAACCGTTGCAATGTTGATTTAGTCTCTGAAACCTTGGCAATACATTGCATTGATATATAACAGGTATATCCATAATAGGTAAATTAATTAGATCTCGTATTGGATATATATTATACAATGTGTTTAAGTTTTTTGATAGAAGCCAGTAATCACAAATGGCATAAGGCGATGTGCAATAAGGGGTCATCCGTAAGGTGTACTCTAAGCAATTTATAAATGACCCCCAAACATCAAAAAGTGGCACATAACTACGTCAATTCTTTAACAGTATTACATAAACAATCTTATCGTAAGTTAATTCGTAGGCGTGTTTTAAAAACTCGTCGTTGGAGCTGAGCAACATCATGTCCTATTGGTAGTTTGACATTGAAACATGGATATAACATGCCATAGCATATGCCAACTGGTATTTAAAGAACAATCGTCTATTAGCAGTTTGACTTAGAATCAAGTTAGTATATTACATGCCAACATGCCGTATGTTAAGGGATATATGCCGTAAGTTAAAATTCAGGTGTTCACTGGAACTCGTCATCAGAGCTGAGTAGCGTGGTCTTCTCGTGGTAGTTGGTGTGGCTGATGGTGGCGACGCGCGGCGGCGGGCGCGGGGCGAGCGCCGCTCCCTCTTCGCCGCGTTTTCCCGCGCCAGCACCTCGCATCACTATGGATATAATATATTCTTATCTTTGAACTATGAGTTTTTAATAATAAAACCCTTCATGGTTCGATTCCAGAGGTACACACAACTATTTCTGCCTAATAGCAACAGTGTTAAACGTTGCTGTGTAACGCTTTAAAGTGTAAGCAAAACACTTATAGAAAGCGTTCCGACTTAATGCTCAGGGGTAGCAACGCATTTGCGGTTATGTAGGATAGTATTCTTATCCTATCCGGATTTCATAATAGATGGCCATGAGCGACATTTGTCATCAACAGCAAGCGTGCAGACTTCAAGCTCGTTTGCTACTTTGATAATATAAAAATATATAGGAGTAGACTCTGCAATCATAAATGACTGACTACAACCTGCAACGATAGTAAAACGCTGTTAACATTATTTTTCGTACGTTTTGTATGAACTCCCGCACACCTGTATTGTGTGGCGGGCAATGGTAACCAACTCGCAACTAAGTTGGGAGGAAAATTTGTGCCCAACTAAGGAACAACCCTATAAATATTTGTAACTGGTTAAATTCATTAATAAATTCAAATGTTTTCTTTCCAATTTTATCTACGTAAGAAATCTTTTAGCAATATTATAAGCTTTTCTGGTTCTCATAGAATACATAATTTATATCTCATAAGGATATTTTTTAAGGAATTAAAATAATAAACATGCTTGCAGTTCTTCTGACGTAAACGAAGAAGCTGCATAGTAAAACAGTGTTCCTACTTTATTTCGACAGACTTATTCATAGATGTGACAGCAACGCAACCACTGCTGTTATAAGGCAGAAAAAGGTATTGTGTTAGTAACACCATATATAAGTAACAAAATATGTAAAAATAAAGATTATTTAACACACTTGAGTTATTAGAATTATTTCGATTCCTGTGTCTTTACGTATTAAGTGAGTTGTAAGTGATATGCCTTTCCAATTTAATAAATATTAAATTAAAAAGTTCAAATTAGTGTTCCAATAAAACCTAAGATTGTGAGAGCCATTATAGTAAACACTGGCTCTTTAGTGCACGTGTATGAGTACTATGTCAAATATGGATTCTAATGAGCTTGTGACTTAACGCACGTGTGTGTGCACGTGTACATAATACGTGGTATGATTACAATGCGACTGGAATCTTTCTTGGCGACATGTGCTTTCCGTGAATGTGGGTAGGTATTCTTATATACAACATACGTAATAGAATTGTGAGAATGTGTATTTTTAGAAAAAATGTTTACGTTTCGTTATTGACGTTAAATAAACATTAAAGAAAGCTACGGATAACGAAACCAACATATCGTTCAGGTGGAAAATCCGTACTATACCACTTTTAGAGTTATAAAGATACAACTTAAAATTTTGTGGAAAATTAGTGTCAAGTAATTGTCTAAAACAAACCTTCATTGAAAAAACTATATTATTATCATATAAGTTACGTAAAAACGTGCATTGATTAACAATATCATGCACAAAAATGATATTTAATCTATGATTTATCTATGATTTGAATGCGTACAAATCGAGCAATGAGTATGTAAAAATCATTAAGTTATGGTCGCATGCCGCAAATCATAATAAAAAGCCGTTCATTCGCAGAAATCTCAATTCTTACCTCGATCGTCGGGCGCTATCTCTTTCCCGCAAACTTCAGTTTTAATATCAAAGTCTAAAAGTACAGGTAGAATCGTTTATTTATTAGTGAGATGTCAAGTACAAAGTCGGGTTCACATTGCGTTCTGATAAAAACGATCTAAACTTAAACCTATTCAGAAGTAACACTATTAGACAGTATCCTCATCAAATTAACTTCGGAAAAAATTAAAACAACTTATGATTTATGAAAAGCATTACTAAAAATAAAGTTAGCTTTAAAATTAACAGTAGACAAGAAAAAAATCTCATTTTTACAAGGCGCGTACATACAAAGCGATTATTAACATTTTTGCCTTGGTGTTGCCATACGAATAAGCGATACCGGATAGACCGGTCTTTGGCAAAGTTTAATTGTACAGTCTACAAATTATGTATTGTATTAAATTCTTGAATGAGAAAAATTCTTATTTCCGAAATAAAATCTTACTCGAATTTTAAATTCTCCTTGTTTTTTTATGTTGAAATAAGCCTAGCATTAACTAACGGATTACATCCTATAAATAAACGACATATAACAAAAATTATACAAGTACAAAAAAGAAAAAGGAATCACAGAATAAAAATAAAACATTTACACACTATCTAAAATCGACACGGTAGTTAAGTACAAATAAAAAAGGTACTGAAACATTGATCTACCAAAAGATGGACTTGGATCTGAATATTTGAAACAATATCTAGATAAAATATTATACTTTCATTTAACAAGTCTGACGCTGCTAAATAAAAGGCATTTTTTTTTATTTTTTATGTTTGTAATATGTATATATTAATAGTGGCAAAGAAGCTTTCTACTTAATGGAAAATGGCAACAGCTGACCATGAATACCTGTAGTTTACTCCATAGGATTAAGATCCTTCGTTAGGCCAGCTATAGTATAAGTGTCTCCACCACACCCTCTATACCAGTGTTCTGGTTTAAAGGACAAAAAATATCTGTGACCATGGTCAAATCACAAAGGCTTTTACCGCTTTCAAATATTCTGGAAAATGTCAGGTTCCAATAGTTTACGAAGTATACGCGACAATATAACGTAAACTATTGGAGTTTGACATTGTACAGACTATTTAAAAGTGGTAAAAACCATCATAATTCAACTTCGGAAGCATCACAGTCACAAATATACGCTAATAGGCATGACGACATATATTGAGATACCCCGAAATATTACAAGTGTACCTGTATAAAGTACACTTATAATATTTTGAAAAAAAAATATTTCGTCAATAAATTAATACTGAACGTAAATAATACCATTTTGCCCAATTTTGACTTTCAATTCAATTGCAATCTTTATTTTTATTTCAGATCCGTAGTCCGTCCATTGGTATTTCAGAGTTAATATTATGAAATGACAATGATTAGTCCGAAGTTACTACAACTATGCACTCAAGACTTAGTTTCATCTCCCATCAAATATTTGATTTCGTCGAAGCATTCTAAAAATATCAAAATGTATGTTACTAATTCGTAAAGTCATAAGTTATTATCAAATTCGGACTAGCCAAATGCCACATTGGTTGAAAAAAATAAAATAAAATCTACACTACAACAAAAATAATTCTTTAGCGACCGAGCACCGAAAACCAATATAGTTTTGAAACATGTAACATTTTTATTTAGTTTGGTTTCGGACTTAATATTATTATGGATTTTTTTTTTATTTTTTTCTTTTTTTTCGAAAACATACGCGAAAGGTTGCGGGTATTATTATCTTAATATAAAAATATAAAGATTATTAAAATAAAGGCACTGAATAAATCACACAACGAACGCACCCTATACGCTTGAACTTTAGTCCGAAAATCCACAAGACATTACTAAGGCTTGAACGTTTTAAAAATAACTGTATTTAAACAAAACAATAAAAATATATTTTATAAGTGCATAAAGGAAAATTATATTTATTATACAAGCGATATTTCTTAGATATATCTAATATTTTACTATGTATTTCATATCGGTTTATGCTTAAATCGGTGGTCGAAAATATACTAGCGCGAGTCCATTTTAATAAGGATTTTTATTCATGGACTTAATAGTTATTAATTACTAGGCAATGAAATGACAACAAACGTTCAATTAATGTTAGTGGTGTTTCCATGCTCGGCGGGTATTTTATGCGACTGGCAACATACATTAAATATCATATTTTTCTATGTTTCATACGATATTGTTCATACGACCCACACTAATATCTAGTGGAAATAAAAAAGATATAACAATACAACAATCACCTTGTCGCATTTATTTTGATTTATTTATTTAGTTTTAAAGCAACATTTTATCTAAAACGAAGGTCGAAGATACTTATACATTATTAATATTTTAACGTGAATATGAAAAAGTTTATTTTTCTTTTTTTTTCCTACCTTTATGTCATTTTTTTTGGTAGCAGTTGACATAAGTGTTAAAAAAACGCTTGGAAAAATTACGGTAGGGGTATAAGGCAGTGAAATTCGACCACTGACTGAATCCAGTATATTAATGAGCTAAGACAAAACAGTATTTTTTCTCTCTTTTATGGCAACTGATATTATTTTCAGTTTACTGACGCCCTTTAGTGTAATCAATTATAAAACTTGAAATCTATAACAATTATGGTCGAATTTTGAATTTTACTAGATGAAAAGTAGATAAAAATAAAAAAGGTGGTAAAAATTTACCAGAAAACATTATTATCTGTTTCCTCTTTTATCCATGTTCCAAATATGATTTTATTTACTACACTATGTGACGATATGCTGTACTGTATATTTAATATTTTGTCAATGGTTGTCAGTCGCATAAACGGTGCGTGGGCGTTATATGTATACGTTTATATATTATTAATGTACATAATGGACAAAAACATCAATGCACTTCATGCAGCTATGGCAGAGCTTAAAGTTTTTCATAAGGCAGTTGAGAAGTGACATCTGAAAACAAATAAAACCAAAAATAAGAGGACACTTGCTTCCCAAGTGATAACAAAATCTAGCAGTATTGCAATAAAATAAAATGAAAATAAATTAAAAAATATAAAAATCCTATATTTCTATAACAATTTTGAATTCACATTCAAAACATTAAACTTTCAACATCAAATCACTATTAAACAATTATAGCGGAAAACTTTAACTATTTGCAAATAAAATGATCAGGCAGCCGATGAGATCATGCACAGACATACTCAAATTATTTTATGTTAATGATTTTATGTATAGACCTTGGAGACTTACCGGAGCTGTACTGAGTGTATTGCTGGTATTGTGGGTGGAAGTTGTGGAATGCGTCCGTCATTATGTCCTTGGGGTTCATTGTCTCCTGCAAATCAAGAATAGGAAATGTTACTTAAATTTTCAAAACCCAAAATTATCATTATCTCTGAGGACAGATAAAACTGTGTGGTCTGAAGTAATTCCAACTCAACATTCTTCCATGCGTAAGTTTCACATTGTATATGAAACTTTTATAAGATGAGAGTTATGAAGTTTCTATAGCCGGCCACTACTTCTCCGTAATAAAATAATTTTATTGACGTTCAAACTAATTCGGTAAAGGATAATGCAATAAGTTTGGTATGATTCCACCAGGCATGTACCGCCGTTTTGATAGAAAGGTGTGATTGCTGGCTCACTTTCGTATGAGGCGACCATCTTATTCCTCGGGACTAGCATCGCTTTTGTGATTGGCTTCAGAAAGAACCTCTATACCATATGAAGTTGCTCGCAGATGTCCATGGGCGGTAGTGATCATTTCTCATCACGTGGACTGCTTGCTCGTTTGCTGCTTCAATTTTATTGAAAGAATCAAATAACAAAGAGATTCAAGTCCTGAGTCATGACTTACTGTCAAGTGGGCAGCATGCTCGTCTACCACTTAATATATATAAATAATGTATAGAGCCTAAGACTTTGAATCATCACTAACCATCAGATGGCCTGCATGCTCCGTTCCTACTTAAATCTTGTAAAAATAATCTAAATGTACGCCTGCCTAGTGGACATATAAAAAAAGGCTCACCCTTGCGGCTGCTAGAGACGAGCTGCATACTAACCTCATAAAAAAGGTTTGCACTGCAGCGTTTTACAAAATAAAAAAAGGTATATAGCAAAAACAAAAGAAGCAAAGCACACCTTAAGGCTGCTAGAGATGGACTGCATAGTGACGGAGCGGTGCGGGTCGCGGTGCGCGTGCGCGTACACCGCCGCCGGGAAGGCGTAGCGCAGCGCCACGGCCGCCGCCAGCATCTCGATGCAGATGAGGAAGTTCTGGTAGCCCGCCGACACCGTGCCCGCCGTCGTCGGCACGCCGTGCGCGTCCACGATCGGCGAGATCACCTCCGCCTTCTCCAGGATGGCCAGCGCCACGCCTGACAAACAATTGTTCTAATAAGTACCATCAGCGCTAAGTTTGCCGGTCAAGGGAACGCGCATCCCCCCCGCAAACCGCAAAGTCGCCCTAAAAGTATCGAAGGTAACGTCACCGTCACAAACGCATGTAATTATTACTTATGCGGCACCTTACCATTCTTCAGTTTTGGTAAAATATGGATAAAGTAAAAACTTTACCAAGAGATTTTCTTTATATGATGTTAATGATTATAACTTTTTTTTAAATGAAAACACGCATTCATAAAACCATAATATCTGGAAAAAGTTACTTAATTGCACTTTTTTTGCTAACGTTACCCCAGCGGCAAACTTAGCGCGAACGGGTGGTACGTGCGTAAGACGTCGCGTACTCTCGTGCATTCGTAGTCTACATTTCCGTTCAAAAATTTGCGTCTATAAGCGTTTAAATTTTAAAATTTATCGTCTAAATCGACTTGCTTATATGTACGTATTTATTTTTATTTAAAACCCTAAAATACAATAATAAAATAATAATGTAGGAATTGTAAAAATAATGATACGACATAAGGTATTTACAGCGATATTAGTTATAGGACATTATTATACCTGAGTGGTAGTGGTGGCAAATCAAATAGAACCATAAAAACCATTCAATTATTTTAACCGACTCAGTTTTGAATCACATTCAAACCATACCAACCTTGCCAGAACGACAAGAAGATGACAGACTTGACGGTGAAGAACTTAAGCACCGGATCGAAGGGCTTCAGCATTTCCCTGGTGGCGCCCAGGAAGAGGAACAGGCCGTACAGCGCCAGACTCACTGAGAAGTTGTACACGATCGTGATGTACAGGTAACCGCCGTTAGGGCTCCAGTCGCCGTCGTGGTAATGGCCCGCAGACTGAAAAATAGATAATATTTATTAAAGACTAATTGTGCTCCACGGTTATATTGGCGTCAACCGTTAACCGTTAAAAAAATAACAAGATTTTAAAATGTAATAACACTAGACAGAGAAGATTAATTTTGGTCAAACAAAAAAAGAATGATGAATCAAGATAAGAACCAAATATGCATGTTTAATCTTTGAAATTAAATAAATATAGTAATATAAAGTTACAGTTATATATAAGTTAAATATAGTCATAAAGTAGGTTTGTTGCGATTTAGCGAGGCAGACAGACAAAAGATCTCAAAAATATAGGGATTTCTAGTTTAATTATTATTATCAGTAATGCAAACTATTTTACAAAAGATAGGCGATGTACAGATACGAGAAACTTTCACCTTTATTACATGTATAGAAATTGCAAGAATGAACTTCATCATCAGCTTCACATCGTCAATACTGTCGAATAAC
>DWLI01001865.1:0-14375 GCA_018249915.1 Cecropterus dorantes dorantes | reverse complement strand
GATTTTGCGTCTCATTCTAAACGTCTTCAGCAGTGTGAGCGGGACGCAAATAGAGTCGGTATTAACGTGAGAATGAGATAAGAATATACTGTCGATTTCTTTTCATAATGATGGAGTACATTTGTCTCTCTTTCACATGATAGACGGTAGTATAAAAAATAAAATCGAATCGAATTTAAAATATATATCGCAAGTGCACTAGAGCAATACAATTATGGACGAGGTGAGACAAATATACATACTGGCAATTGCTTTTCACTTTATTAATATAGGTACATTTCTCAGTTTCTAGTTCATACGCTTGACGGTAGTATTAAATTTTTAAGTAAAATTTAAAATATGTATCGCAAATGTACCAGAATGATATAACTTTACAGGAGGTAAACAAATATTTCAAAGAATTTTTTATGCATTCCTCTCGCCACAACGCGACATTTTTATTATTTTAATTACAATTAAATTCATTAACATCCTACATATCTTCCTATTTCCATCCTTCTTAGTCTCGGAAATATAAAGCTTTAGATTAGTTTAAATATTAACGAGATTTAAAAATTAGTTTGCTAAAGAAGTTTTACTTCTGACATGGGTACTTCGTACGCACGCTTTTTTAATCGTGGTCGGAAGCTACAGATATTGCAATTCTGTCAAAAAATGTAATTAAAATCTTAGATCATACAAAATAAATATAAAATCGCCAACCGAACTTATTTTGATGTAGAAGGCTTCATAAAATTTAACAAACGAGTTTGATTACTCATACATTTTTTTCTTGCAAAATTTCCTCATGACATGGAATAAAAAAATGCTCATGAAGTGTATATTTTGTAACAATCTTGTTAAAATCGCGTAACTCCAGGTTCGCGTAATTCGGGATATTACTGTTACTTCTTAACTTACCGTCAACCCATTAATGTCTCACTGCTGGGCACGGGTCTTCTCTCAGATTGAGATTTTCAGGCCGTGGTCCACCGTGCTGGCCAAATGCGAATTGGTAGACTTCTTTTTTTCTAGTTAAATTTAACGATAAGGCATACTGCCTACCTGATGGAAAGTAGTCACCGTCGCCTATGGACATTTGCAACACCAGACGAGTCGCCAATGCTTCACCGGCTTCGAAGGAGAGCTCTTTTCACACCTTTTCTGAAGAACCTCATGTCATAGCGCTCCGGGAATACCTCAGGGGGAAGTTCGTTTCACAACTTGCACGTCCACTTGTTCAAAGCGTTCCAACGTAGTCTATTAGTATATAGTATATAGTAATATTAGGTAAGAATCTGATCTTATCCGGGTTTAAACACAGACGTCCATGGGCGACAGGAACTACTGACTATCAAGTGAATTGCATGCTCGTTAGCAACTTCAATATTGCAAAAATAAAAATCTCTAGAGTATGACAACCTGCGAGATGATTACAGTTCGATTCCTGGTCGAACAAGGAAATAAAATTGATGTTTGCGTGTTCGTTTGACTGCCCATGATAGCATCCCTAAGAGTTTGTCAAAATAACATCTAGTCAAATTTAAGTAAACATGCTGAATTTGACCTTCCATAACAGATAAACAGGAACAGGATACAGGTGGTAGTTAGACAGTTTAAGCTCAGCCTTGTTCCGGTTTGGAGGATGTGATAAATAATACATACTCGTACTTAGATGAGCAGTTCCGACTTAGTCCTCAGAGAAACTAAAGGAAATCCCTTGCTTCCCCTGAGGACTAAGTCGAGACAACTTGTGTAGGTATAGAATAGCTCATGTAGAACTCGCTTCCTATCTGGATATGATTATAGATGTCCAGGGGCGACAGTGGCCACCTATCAGCAGGTGGACTGTATTGTGTACTTGTATAATATAGGAAGAAATACGTAACGAATAGATAACCTCATTCCTTTGAAGGTTCGATCAAAAATACACAAATTACAATATAGTTATTTTACATGTAAAATTGGAGTTACGACGCTCATTACACCACAATGATACAGTCCCTAAAGTACCAGACTGACTATCAAACGTGTCGATACACGTTACGAATAACCGATCTAACGTTCATAATAGCTAGTCAGTCAAACTGCAGTGCGGTGAACACGTCGGCTCTGAGTAATTAGTGTCAAACGCTGAATTACGGCCGCGTTGCATCCTGGATGCTGACACATACACACACACACCGATAATGAATTAAGGTACTCATATAACTAAGGAATTATATTATCACTGCTTTTCGACGAAGGAAAATGCCGTGAGGAAATCTACACTCCTGAGAGTCCTGAGTCTACCATTTCGTACTTGCCCAACGCGGTGGAATTTGACCTAAACGCCTCCCACCTTGAAATGAGACCCGTGTCCAGCAATGGGACTATAATGGGTTGACGACGTACAACTTCGTCTCTGTAGTTCCGGGGTTTGAATAGGGCAACGGTATATGTCAGTCGTAAGAGGCGACTAAAAGGAGGCTTCTGGGGTGGCGGGCGGCAAAAGAGGAAGCTCGATCCGTCCAACCAAGCGATCTCGAAAAGAACGGCGATATGTGTGATCGCATGCACCAGACGATGCAGAAATCCCAGCTTTCTTGATGAAGCCCGATAGGACATCGCATATAGAGGTATTTGGTTGCGGTCCATTGGAAATCCCGGATTCCTTTTTGCAGCGCCGAGAACGGCCACTGAGGTTAGAATACATATAAATCCTTTGATATTGGATTACGCAGTAATATTATAAAGTTAAAAGGGTGTGTAGATGTACGTGTGTTTGTTACTCTTTCATACAAAAGTACTGGTCTGATTTTGCTGAAATTTGGCACACAGATAGTTTATGACCTAGAATACATTGGATACTCACGCCGTAGTCAAGATAACCAAAGCGAGCAGAATCGCAGGATTATTTAACGACCATATTTATTCATGATATTATAAATAGTGAAATCCAGCCTCCGCATCTACCTAGTTAGAACGAAATTGCATCGTATACGCCAGCTCGCAGTAATTAGTGTCAAACGCTGAATTACCGGCGCGTCAGGCGTTCTGGATGCGAACACAGCGACATCACGGTATTGACGAACTGACATTGGTACACTGAACTTAGGGTTGCCAACTGACTATAATATATAGTATTGTACTAAACTTCGGATCTGCGTACTATATACTATTGAATAAATAACACAAAAATACTATATTTTGACAACGAATTCTAACAAATAAATCCATCAGTTACAAATGCAAAATTTACGAACGCGTAACGAATTTAATAGAAGCATTATATTTCTGCTTCAAACAAGAAATATTTAAAGTATTGATTTATTATAAAAAGTATATTTCTGTGTACATAATATTTTTGATCACAAAATACTATATGTTTTATATGTGCACTATATATTCATAGCTTACTTGAAAAAATACTATATGTTGACTACGAAATGTTGATAACCCTAAGTGAATTGTTATTACCTACATTATATGGACGAACCGCGTGGCGAATCGGTCACCATACCGGTCTGACGCACAGTGGGTTCCAGGTTCGATACCCGGCCAGACAGACATCTGAATTTAGATTTTTGTTCTGGGTCTGGGTGTTTATGTATTCGTCTTTGTGTGCACCATGGCACCCACGATACAGAAGAAAATCCTAGTGCAGAGCTATGAGTGTAGAAAGCGTGTGGGTTTATATCAACGCACAAAACCGCTAAACGTGCGTCTTCCTATGCATCATCAAGACCTATTGCGGTCATCAATACACATGCCTTTTTACCAGGTGGAATCAGAGTAATTCGTGGAGGGAGGTACCACCGCTACCCGTGATTCTAGTAAGTAACAGTTACTGCGTTTCGGTGGAAGGGTGTGGTTGCCGGCTCACTTATATATGAGGCAACCATCTTAATCTTCGTGAGTAATAACGGATTTGTGATCGACTTTAGACAGAACTTCCACATGAAGTGACTTTCAGATGTCATAGGCGGCAGTACCCATGTACCATCAGGTGGAGTGTAGGCTCGTTTACTATTTCAATTAGATAAAAAAAGCCAGGCGCGATAAATTTGGTAAAAACCCCTGTTACGAAAGACGGAACAGGAGGACAGAAGGACAGAAGGTCCAGTGGCCTTCAAGACTGTTGTACATATAGAAATGGGTTTACCAATGGTTGATGTTTGTATTATAGTCTGCACGAACTCTAGTACATTTACTCAATAAACTATTACAAGACTCCAAAGTAATGTATAACAAGAAAAGTAATTTAAGAGAACACAATGTTATTATTTAATTACCGACTCAAAGACGTTGGAACTGTGCCTAACCAAAATAACATGACTATTATTATTTGTACTACAAAGGGTCTAAGAGATGTAAGTTTAGAAATAAATTAAAAGAATTACAAAAAGTACGCCGACTTCTATTTCACCACAAAGGAAAACATAATTTAAATAAATGTAGTAATAACAATATAATAATGTTGTCTATAAAAGTTTTGAAGTCGGCGCTCATCTTGGACACAGTTTAGATTGTGACCTAAGGAAGTATATTTTGTTGAAAAATGTATAGGTAAATGACGTAAATGACGTCATACATAATTATCTATGACGTCTAACGAAAAATATACCTTACGATATACATTAAAAACAGTCCGGACTTTGGATGCTATGCACAGTCAGGCGCTGACACATTTTTGAATATAATAAATAAATACGTTAGGTGAAGGGAGCCCTGATGTGGTCTCTAGACATCAATATTTTTCAAAGGTTTCTATCGTGGCGTGGAGAAAACTTTCTAAAAGAAATTACATAGAAAAAACTATCCTAACAATACCTTGTTAAAATTAAAATTAATTGATCCGAACCATTTGACTAACTGACTATGATCTAAACATTTCTTCCAACTGAGACGAGACCTTAGACTCTAACAGTAAAACGGTAACAAAAAATATCAAACCATAGTAAAATTCAAGATTTAAACCGTATTGGTTTTAAATCTTGGTTTTTAATCTTTCCCAGTCGCAAATCATATTCTCAATGCGGCTTATTACTTCAGATACCTTTTCAAAGGCTAGTTCCTTTGTACAGGCCAAGAATCCGTATCCGCAGTATTATTGTTTCATTACTGGCCACTACAAAGACGTTCGGAACGTAACTGAAATTCCCGTTTGCAGGATTAACATTAAACCAAATTTTAATAAAATTCCCAACAAGCCAAGAGTATTCCTACTGCAGTTTTGTAACGTCTTCATAAATAAACGATAACGAATCACGACTAAACACAAATCTAGCTATGCCCGCGAATTCACCACAGTTCAAAAATGATATGAAATACATATAAAGTGACCTATTATGATCTTAAACTATCTCTGACCCTTAAGCTATCATAATGCGAAAATATCAATTCGATCCGTTGGTCTGAAAAAAAATCAAATCAAAACAGTCTTACGATGTATTTTCACTCAGTTCATCCAGGTGGTATCACCTATATCACATATATGTATATATTGGTGTCTTTTAATCACCTGAGACATAATCACCTGTGTCATTATAGGCGTATATCCAAAAAAATATCATTTCAGTATCTTTTAATCGTAATATACCTATAGGTAATCGAAAGACTGAAATAATATATCTTTTAGAAGTCGCCTATGACCCAGGTGATTATGTCTCAGGTGATCAAATAACACGAATGAGTCGCCTTTGATCATCTAGATGATATCACTTAGGTGATCAAAGTGGAATACACTAGTCTTATCGTACATTTTTCCGAGATGAATAGTTTATTCTAGACTACGAGATCTATTCCTGTACAAATTTTCATCCAAATCTATTCAGTAAGGCGACACCGTATCCGGTATACTCAGAAACTGTTTCCTAAACAGTTTCTTTTATAATATAAGTAAGGTAACTCAATCGTTTCACAGCATTTTAATTTAATCAAAACTTAATAAATTTACGACTTTTCATAATATTCTTTCTGTTACTATTTCATATTTCTGTAGTGAAGGGACTATAATCTTATGCGGAGGTCATTTCGCAATTCCGCGGTATTATTGTTTCATTACGGACCGCTACAAAGGGGTTCGGAATATGATCCGATCCCATATTTTTCATTAACCGTATTTCAATTTATTTCTGAACATTGAAAAAATTTTTTTTTCTATTGCTTAACATTTATTTCTATGGAAATGATACAAACTGAGATATAAATATTTTAATGTGTTAAACATTTTTTCTTATTATACAGGAGTCGCAGAACCATAGCCATCTAATGCCATAGCCCTTAGATATCTGTAATTAACCTCAAGTAAGATGAAAGTCTTAACTGAGGTATATCACAGATGCTCTTCCCGGGATAAGTATGTCTCCCGAACGCACCAAAAACACATTTGTAAGAAATGGAATATAAATTATATTTTTATAGTTCCCAAAATATACTTCTACGTGGCTTATTACTTCAGACATTTATAGTAAAGGCACTATGTCCTTTGTGCAGGCCATAGTTCCGCAGTTCCGCAGTATTATTGTTTCATTACTGGCCGCTACAAAGGCGTTCGGAACGTGACCCGACATTCTCATTTGCAGCTCCGCAGGATTTACACGACCTTTTTTTTATCAGAACAACCAATTTTAATTACGCCGACGTATGCGGATTGCGACATCGCTCCATGTCAGGTGGTTTATTCGTTTCATATAAGTTAAAAGTGAAGTCTTTTGTCATCGAATTTTTGGGGCGATGAAACGTTAAGTCTTTTGTAATTAAACTTGGCTGTAGTGTTCTTTTGTTTCACATTAAATTTGTGTCTACCTGAATTGACTTACAAAGGAAGTACTTAAATGCCAAGTCTTGAGACTTATTCTCAAACGTTAAAAAATATGTGTGTCGTATTTCGAAAAAAAAATAATTTTTGCTAATTTTATATATTTTTGGCTATCTATTAATTATGTAAGAAATTAGGGTCGCGTCGCATCTCTTCAAATTTCAAGTGTGGGGTCACGGCTTAATATAAAGTAATTTTTTGACGCTTCCTTACTTATTCAATCATTTTTGATTTTATAAACATCATTAAAATCTTAATAACATGTATCTTAATAACCTGTATTTCTAAGTCATCTTGTTTTGAAGAGTATTCCCAAAATTAATTTTCATAACGCAAGCGGAAAATGTCCATAAAATATAGCGATCTGACAATTACGGAACCGTTAATGTTTTCGTATAAATATTTGATTCGACTAAAAGAGATGCTATTCGATATATTTTTGAGGAATCAGAACACAGGGTTTCTCAAAGAGAATATTCAGCGGTGATAAATACGCTCCACGGCGTATAAGATATGGAGCTGATTTCGAGGAACTGTTAAATATTACATTCGACGGGCGAAGTAATGATATTCAAAGTGAAAGAACGGTTGCCGTGAAAGAGGGAAAATACCAAGAAAAAGATTTTAAAACTTCAATAGGAATGAATGCTGAGACAAATTTTATGGAAAGAAACTTGAGCGTTCATTCTACTACTGAGTGAAAAGGAACTCTCGGAGAAACTCATGTTTTCCGATCACCTATAGAGGCTCTTTACGGAAAAGTTTGTGAATAGACCACTTCTGGAGTTCCAATGAAACGGATTCAGGTTAATATATACTTGTACGCGGTTAAGTTAATGGAATCATCTCGCTTGAAGTATTGTTTTGTAATATTGCTTTTCAGTTTACAATAGGCGTTAAACAAAATATTATCAGAGTGAAACATGTTGTTATAGAGTTAAAACATTGTAATGTGATCTGCAAAGTTTCATACTGACTGATTTCATCTAAATTTTCAATTCAAGTTTCCCATATTGGCCAATATGGGAAACATTAAATCTCAATACGGAAAGGTAAATTACATTTGATGTTAGTACATATTACGTATATTGTAAAAAATATATTTCTTACAATTTCACTTGAATTCATTTTATTACGAATATAAATTTATTTAAAAAAATATTCGTCCCGACAAATCAATTCCCTGCGTCATTTCTCATCACTACACATTACAAGGTTATGGCATCATGACTTTAGTGATTGCTCATTTCAATTACCATGTGGATGTTTGCGGTCGTATGTGTAGCTCTATTGAGGCTGAGCAGTGGTGCGGCGGTGGTTCCGTGGTGGAACAATGCGGTCTATTACAGAGTCCTGGTGGACTCTTTCAAAGATCTTAATGGTGATGGCCTTGGAGATATACAAGGTAAGTATTATTATGATATTGATTTACCATTATACGTTTCCAGTTAGCCTCAAGAAGAACATGAACGAGAAGACTCGAAATGTATTTCACATTTCTTCATGTTACACTTTACTCGAGAAATACAATCAATAAATTTGGTAACTTATGTTTTCATTAAGTAAGAAAGATTATAAAGATCCCATAAAAGCATCCAAAGCTTAGAAAAAAATAAGAACGATGCAAAAAATCATGAAGTTTTTGGAATTGATAAAGAATTTGGAATTTTTGGAATTAATAAAGAAAGTGTCTCGGTTCAAATTCAATGTATTCGTCAAATTCTAACGTTCTCGTCATAAATTTCAATCAATACACTATTAAGGTTATTCAAGCCCAGTCCAACCATTGTTAACATTGAAATATCTCGGCTATACAGGAGTAACAAAACAGTTAAGTTATATTCGAGCTTTGGGCGCCGACGCAGTAATCCTGTCGCCATTGTCTGCGAAGAGCCCAGATTGCGGGAGCCCGGGTACCCTCGACTTGGCTCAAGTGGACCCGCGATATGGGAGCTTGGATGGAGTCAATAAGTTGATGGAAAAGGCCAAGAAATTAGGTACGTATAAGCCTTTACGCATTTCTCAATTTGATGTACATTGAGCCATGTTTTCGTTTTTCATTTGTAAATTTAAAATATTGCCGTGACATGTGAATAATTGCCGTATATTTTAGTCGCCAAGTTTTATTTCAGGTTCATCAACATAATATCTACTTGCAGTTAATTACAGATCTGCATCATAATTCTATTACATAAAGAACACTATCATCGTCAACATGAGGCAAAAATCTACATCTACGATCCAAACACCTAAGCGAAACGGAAGCAAATTGCTAGTTCTTGCTAATAATATGCACGCCATGATTGCTAGCTATTACGGCTAGTTGAGTCTGTAAATTACGCAAAATCACTGTAGTGCTTTGAATAACCAGTGTTTAGTTTATTTTTTTATTACAGAACTCAAAGTGGTGATCACGTTGCATTTGCAGACTGTTAGCTCATCGTCGGATTGGTTTAATGGTAGTTCCGAACTTAAGGGTGGTTTTGATGATTGGATTCTTTGGCAAGAGGGCCAGGCTGATGCCCCTCCTCCGGTGAGAATGATTTTATTAATATTTATTTATTTATTAATCTCTTTTAACCGTGTTTTCAAAGATGGTAGAATCTTCAGAGGCACCAATGTCATAAATATTTGTGCCACATAAGATAATGTTTTGATGTGTGTGCTAAGGGAGACAAATTTATTGGAAACGTTCGAACTTAGCCTCAACTAATTTGTGAACTTCAATTTTAGCTTCTCAAAATATTGAATCATACTTATTTGGTATTGCAGGTTGAGAATGGAATTAACCAGTGGACATGGGATGAAAAGCGAAACGCTTACTGGGGTAGTTCCGACAATGAGGCAATACTAAACTTATGCTCCGAAGGCATTATGGCTGCGTTAGCTACAGCTCAATGTTCCTGGCTCAAGCTGGGAATTTCGGGAGTTCTGTTAAGCCCGGACTTTCCAAGAGATCCGAACTGTGGGTACAAACTACTGAGAAAGTTGGCTGCAGAAGCAATAAGCTGCGCTAGAGGCGTTAATCTGGACACTCCGTAAGTTGAGTAACTTTCACCACATTATACAACACACAAGAGCCATAGTTGGTTTTGTTTACAGAAGAACCAACTTCAATTAGAATCAGTTAAAGGTTGACAATTCCGAGTCAATAAAATATGGTCATATTGATAATTTATGGATTATAAATATTACTTGAACGCTAAAATAAGAACAATAATGTACGTACATATTTTTATTAATTTTAATTGTCTTATGTTGTATAATGTTTAGTTATTATTTCGTGTCATTTTACTGGTTGTGACTGTATTTAGTTGTACTGTGTTTGTAGTTATAGGGAATACCTTAATTTTCTTGACGTTCTTTACGCTTAAACCATGACATTTTTCATAGCCTAATAGAAGTAAAAGAATTTCGTTAAGTATAAAAGTATTACGTGTATTCAATGTTTTCATTACGAATACACTAACATCACTGAAAAATTTTAGAATACCATGTCAACATTAGCGTACATCTGACGTAATAACTGTAAGATCCCTGCTACTGCATATCTTTCTAAAGTATAGCATCTTCAATATGTTCCAATCGCAAACATCGCGGGCCGATATTGCAGCAATATCTTCTCTAATATTTTTTGCAGAGTAATCTTAGTGGAGTCCTCTTTAGAGCCTGCAGCCGCGGCGAGATATTACGGGGACGGCGGAGTGGGTGCCAATACTGTGATAAGTTACGCTCTGACGACCCCTGTGAGGACCAACGCGCCGGAGTTGGCACTCGCTTTGCATAGTGCCTTGTTGTACACCCCGCAAGATATGGCCCCCGCTTGGCTTGTGAGTGCCGTAAATATACCGAACACCGCACGCTTGTTACGATAAAGTTTAGCTTTTGGCCTGAAGGAACATTGCCGTGTAGAATATGTTCACGAATAAACTGAAACCAGAGGAAAATTTATACCTTAAATTTGAAAATTTTGGAAATAAAATTTATTTTAACATTTTCCTTAAATTGATATTTTTAAAATTAATGTATATTAAGAAAAAATGTGCGTTACTTTTAGGAAAGAATATTATTTTTGAGAAGCATCTACGACTTAATTCGTACTTCGTGCTTTACGAGTACTAATTTATCTATCTTGTTATTTCAGGGATAATTATTTTCTCTTGCATTTTTTTGTAGACGAGCTCAAAAAATCAAAGTCGTGTAGCGACGAGATTTGGCAACGAAATGGTGGACGCTGTGAACATTCTCAGTTTAGTGATGCCTGGAGCAGCTATCATTAACCAAGGAGACGAGCTAGGAGCAGCTGACACTATCCTGGAATGGGCTTCCAATTCCAAATGCTGGCCCATGGAATCTACACCCTCAGCGGCTCCATTCCCTTGGGATGACACCGCATCAGCTGGGTTCACGTCTGGTGAGCCTTGGCTACCTCTGGCACCGAACTATAGATATGCGAATGCTAAAACTGAATTCGCTAATGAACACAGCCATGTCGGTGTCCTTAGAATTGCCGCAGCGATGAGGAAATCTCCAGCTAATGGCCCACATGTGGAGGTATACTTTATATTTAATAATTTAGTTACTATTAATCCTTGCCATTAATTGAAATTGTTTGATTGTTCAATTTGAACAAGAATTAGATATGGTAGAATTATTATTATTTCAACTGTCAACATCTTTTATTGTCATACAAAAACGATATTTAGCACTGTTGTGTTCTAGTTTGTAGTACCTTCAAAAGAGATATATTTACATAAATCCCTAATTCTCAATCCGCCTTTTACCGGCTAAACATAAACTCCGCGTATATAGGTTTTTGTTGGTCAGAAAGGGTCTTCCTCTACAGGAAGGCGCTTCTTCCCAGCTGCTGGATTTCGACCCTCTCACGTCATGTAACTTCAACACATTCCAACTTTTTGTTTACTGACCGCAGCCGGTAATCTATTCATGAGATCAGTATGCAGACCGCCTACGTCTAGCAAGTGGTCGTTAATCATATAAATTTAGTTTATATCGTCCTATTCCCAGATAAAACGCCTGAACGACGCAATAGCAGTTCTTAAGTGGGGTGGCGGCGGATCTCTGCTCTATGTCTCTAATTTCGGTGGCCATCAAACCGAAGTTCAACTGTCACAGATACCCGGCTTACCAGCCGAGTTGACCGTCGCTGCTTCATCGGCCGGCTCAAGTTTTTCAAGTGGTTCTCATTTAACCTTGGAAAAAGTTATAAAACTAATACCAGGAGAAGCTGTTCTGCTAGCAGGGCCTCCAAGGCATTGTGGAGGTCCCGGTCCAGTGGACAAGATAGCCAGCAAATTGTCCGAAGGTTGGCAGAAAATTAATAAGTACTTCGGTAATACATAAATATCTACATGCATTTCTTATCATTGTCATAAGGTTATCATTTATGTGTTTGTTATTGAGCTAAAATCTTTTAATTGCTATTTGTATGAATTACTTTACATCATTATAATATTATGCCACAGTTGAAAATAACAGTGATATGTTTAACCTATTACGTCAAACCTACAGACTTAACCGCATTAAACGTATATCAAAAATATTTCCAAATCAAAATTATTGTATTTTATTACCCTGTTCTATTTCCAACCCGGAGACCACTAGTAATCAAATTATCTTACTTATACTCATTAATGGTAAAGGCGAAGTTCTCTGATAGATAGATTATACTGTTAATGGTACCATTAACAGTATAATCTAGATATACAATATCCATCATGTAAATGCATATAAATATCAGTTCCGCGTGTCTGTGAATATTTTTTCCAAAGAAGATTATCGGACTGGGAATATTTAATAATAAAAAACTCTAAATGAACTAAAAAAAATTGTCTGTTTATCATTTATTATGTTTGAAATAGTTCATAACTTGAGGCAACATTTAGACATTCTTTAATTAAAATCCGTCTATTCTATCAAATTTATAATCTAAAGTAATAATTTCCGAAGTAATACCTAACAAATAAAAGCAAATGGCTGTTATAAATATAAATGAATCGGGCGAGTCATAATCATCGTAAAGTTTCTGACCACAGCACTAGCCAGCACGGTGCCAACTCCAGCGCCATAAACTGCATAATAATGTACCACACAACCGTTGTCCTGGCCCCAAATACAATATACGCTACGATAGTTCAGTATAATACTGGAGTGGAACTAGCTTTTTAATGTGACTGAAGAGATAAATTAACTTGGAGTCCATCTGATGTTATGTAATACAGATAATAGATACACACATCAAGTGGCTATGAAAAGTAAAAAAATCTGTTAAATTACTATAACTAAAATTTTAATCTATATTAATATCATAAAGCAGTAGAGTTTGTTTGGTTGATCGGGCTTATCTCGGGTACTACTGGTTCGAATTGAAAAAATATTTTTACATTGAATAGTCCACTTATTGAGCATGATTATCGGTTATGTATGTTTGTTAAATATCACGCTATGTTTGTTTTTTTTCTAATTTAGTAGCGGGTGAAACCGCGTAGCACAGCTAGTATATACTGAAAGTAGTATAATATCATGGCAAATTTGTGGCTTTAATAAAAAATAGCCATCATAGACAAACGAAGCATATTTAATACGGCTACGATAATAATATGTGAATTTTTGAATTTTGAATACGATAATACGAAACTTTAGATAGGAAAAAATCTAAAAAACCTTATGTATAGTAATTTCAGTTCATATTTACGTTATTGTATTGTATTGTCCTAAATATAAACTGAAAATAGGAGTTTTAATTAGTACATTAAACTATATTCATACATGCTAAAAAATGAATCCTATGTTTTGATCTATGTTATTAACTATTAATGTCAAACTTCATTCAAGTCCGAGCCATAGTTCCTAAGTGAAAGAGTAAATTCATCCATCCTCAAAAACTTTTGCATTTATAAAATTAGGAAGGATTTAAGCTTCTAAGTTCCTACGTCCAAGTTACATTTGAATAGACATATTTCGATTACGATATTCTTTTCTTTTAAAACTTAGTAAAGTTATTCTTAAGTTATTCTTAAAAGTGCATAAAGTAGATGCAATACTTAGTACATTTTCTACATAGTACATTCATACGTGCTTGTGTCAGTAACACAAGCACATCAGTAAGCACTGTATCATATTAAGGTTACAAGCTCCTCAGTCTCGGCGGTGCTGAGAGCGCTCGAGGCTACGGTTGCTTCTTGCAGGCGTTTTACATTTTTATTTTTCCATTTACGCAGATTTTTCACGTTTCTGTTTTTATTTTATGAAGAGCATCTTTGCAGTTGTGACTTCTAAACTTGGTTGGTAATGAGCATATAGTTTTTGAAGTGGAACTTCTTTAGAATTGTGATTTAAAACTCGATGGAACGAAAATGCGTTACGATAAAGTAACAAACATATATATGTAAAGGATAAAGTCGGCGAGAGAATAAGATGTTTGAATATGTAATATATTTTTTTTATATAATATTGAAGTAGCAAACGAGCATGCACATCCACCTGATAGTAAGTGTTCACTGCCGCCCATGGACATCTGTAAGTAACTTCATATAGAACATAAGTTCTATCTGAAGTCAAATACAGATGCGTT
>DWLI01001864.1:0-14379 GCA_018249915.1 Cecropterus dorantes dorantes | reverse complement strand
TTTCACAAAAAATCATTCTGGCTATTTTTTTTGTAATCAGTACTCGCAAGCTTGCGAGTGACGTCACGTTTGACATTCGTCTAGTTAGCTTGGTCGTCTTATATGTTAATTGTGGCCCACTATTGGTGATAACAATAAGACTCACCAAATTGATGCGACTTATTTCGTTCCTGTGAATTCCGTCATTCAGCAAAAGAGGAGGTTCAGATGCATATTTTTAGTAGGCATGTTCATAATTAAAAGATCTTTCCTCTTTATTCACCAGGTTTGTCCACAGCTGATTAAAGGGCTCGCCTTATGGAGGTTATCGCCAATAGTCACCGCCTGGCGTACATATAAATTACACAGGAAAGCACTACTGCCCATTTACTGCATTTTGTACATTAGTCACCTCTTACAACACCCACGGAAAGAAAGGGAATAATGATATTCAAGATGAAAATTGAAGACCGACGCCACACATGTTCATTAATCGCGCTATATTTTTACACAATAGCGGCTAAGCCGTGCCGACCAAGTTGCGTCAAATAATAAATCGTATAATTTGGCAAGTGTCCAGACCATCATGTTCCATGGGTAAAGTTCCGACAACGTATATTATTTGTCCAACAAAACTTTACAAGGTCTGCTACTCCGCCATGGAATATAAAACTAATTATAATACACTATTTAAACTTGTTACTAAAAAGATAATCTTTACCATATTTCCTCTTTTAAAATAAATAAGCTATATTATTTACTATATTAACTTCCTGTTCTTGCAAAGGCTTACTTTAATAGTATCTACAAAGTTGTATTAAGCCTAAACTAAACATTGTTTGATAAGGCCTAATATATCTACTCAACAAAAACAGTGGACCCTAAGGCCATAGAACCGTAACAATAGGTGGATGATGACAATATTCTAAGCATACTTACGAGCATAGCTCAGTGTTAAATTTCTGTAAGTCCAAATCAATGAAGGATACGTCGCACGATGAGAACGAAAAAGAACTATAAAAAAATCGGCAATTTGAGTTGAAATCTTCAAACTAATCTTAGTTAAGTAGTCTATCTTGTTCCTGTGACGTAAACTAAAACTAAAAAGCGACGATTCCAAACTAGAAAGGAAAAAACTTAAATGTTACACGTATTAAATATTCAGTATTACATTTCAGTAACTCCCCAAATTTCCCGCAATTCTATTATTATAAACATTTGCATAAACTGCAAATTCCGATACGTTCATGACAAGACAGAAGTTTATTGTATGGCAGTGCAAAGTGTCTATTATTATACAAACTACAATAGACCTTGGACGACTTTTTGAAACATTGCACTCATTTTCAGCCCAATGCATTAAAGAGTAATAGAAAATTAATTTAAAAGTCGAAACATGCGTTGACGCGTGTTCGCAAGTGTTATTTGACATGTGGATTAATGTTCCTACGTATATTTATGTCTTTCGTTAAACACGTAACGATTCCTGAGAGAACATTAGATTCTGTTCGAGCTTAATCTATCGCTGTCACGAACTCTCGACGTAAGCTACAAAGCTCACACAGACCACATCCTACACAGCCCTAATCCCTATAGAAGGTACTTTATGTATTTCGGGACACATACAAATAATGAAAGGAAACTAATCTCAACAACTTTATTTCTGACTTACAGCAGCAGTGTTATGCGCTGTTGTGTTTTGGTCTCAAGATTGTGGCAAGGTGAGACTACTTACCTACTTATCCGAGGCATTCCCACTTAGTCCTCAAAGATAATAACGCATCTGTAATAGCAATCACCCTTAGGTAAGATTGAGATCGAGGTTGATTACATGTCCATGGGCGGCGGTGGCGATTCCCATTATGTGGACTGCGTGCTCGTTAGCTTTTTCCGTATCATATAAAAATAAAATACAGAAAAGTTTCATTCGTTAAGTGTCGTCCCTTATTTATAAGATTGAAGTTTGTGGTCACTGCTGCCCAATGGATATTTGCAAACAACTCCATATTGGTGTTTCACCAAAAACTGTGTTTCCACTACTACGTCTATATATAAAGCTTTCATTATACATTATATTTACAAATAATAAGTAAACGAGTTTATAATGGATTTTTTTGCACAATAGTAAAATATACGAATGTATCCTATGTTTATTATAATATTCATATATTTGTCTGCGAGTAATTTTAAAACAATCCTTAACGTATTGAATTGTCAAATATTCAAGTAGACTAAAGAGATCCCGGTTACTTACTCGTGATTACTTCATTGAATTAAATGTATGCCCATTCACGTCTGATCAACAGAACATTAGTTATACAAGCCTTCAAGTGGATTTGATCTAATCCATTAATATCTGCCCGGCTGGACACGGGTCACCACTAAAATATATAATAAAGGCAATTAATAAGTTAATTATCTCTTAAAGCTATTAAGAGAGGTCACTGTGCTGGTCAGGATTCGTAGACACGTGTAACAATATTGGACTGACATCGGCATTGGCAATGAAAGTTGAGTTTAGGTTACAATACGTTATAAGGCTTAAAAAAACTATAGGGCTACTCGAAAGTCTATAAAGAATCTGTATTCTCAGACGGAATCATCACACTCTTTCACAATATTCGAATCGTCTATGCAAACGTACATTTTGGTAAAATATCCAATAACACACCGAGGACGACGAGGGTCTCTCAGCAATTTGCCGATTGCGGTATTCAAATAACAACGCCATATACCTAACTAATGCAGCAAAACAATACACCAACAATCATCCAATCGATAGCCGTATAACGCAGCGAACGAAGCCTAGTGAATAATTAAAAGAGTCTGACGCAAGACGAGATTATCGGGGCGCCCTCAGATTTAACTGAAGAGCCCTCGTGAGCTCGAGAGGCGGCAGAGGGTCGTAACCTGGATAAAATCTACCAGAGCGTCTTGTCCTAGCTGGGTCTTTAACCCTATCGAGTGTGAACGTGATTTTGCATATAAAGGCGCAGTGATCTTGAAGGGTCATCGAAGAATCTTTAATGGTGTTGCGTCAGAAACTTAATATACATAGAATGTTTAGTATACATATAAACAGCGTGATACTTAATAATAATCAATTGCCACGGACATTCAGCATATATTAAACTATGTGTATATGGAATTAAACATACGATTAATTTGATGAAGATTTTCTATTTGGAAAGAAACAAATGTTTGTGGTAGTTTATATGATGCAGTACGTTTTAATCGTTTGTATTTAGATTGTCATAAGTTTCTCTCTTAACTATATTACACACGGTTTATAAAAAACATACATATTGATCACGTTATACTAAATTTTTGTCATTAATGTACTCAAAATTAAATTTGCGTCAATATATTTTTTTAAATGTGAAGATATCCCAAATTCCCAAATGTAAAGCTTCAACATATTTCGTTTTATTTTCCCATGTACAAACAAACTCCATGCCTTGTTCTGCATGTGCTTTATAAAACAGAAAGTGACGCGTTGTAAATTGCCATTTCAAAAAGTTTAGAATGTATAGAACTCGGTGCTTCACGTTTATAACGCTAATTCCCGTCACAAAAAATGTCAAACCGACCATCAGACCTACTGTATTCTGGCGTAACTTATATTTTGAATTCGATTCCAGATATATACACGATCCACTCATAAAACATCCAGTACAAGCCGTCGACTTTTACTGTCAGTTACAAAAACCTTCTTTGAAATGCGACTAACGTCCTTACTCAGTAATAAAAATATAAAAGTACCGGAATTTTTACGACATCAGTAAAGTGTATGACATTACATACAAGGATTCGTTACACTGAAGGTGACCTAATCCCGGTCACTAATATAAGATCTAAAATAAGGCCAATGTCTTCCGAAAGCTGTAAAAGTTAGATGTGTTTAGTTTATTGAGGTCGATTACAGTACCTACAGCATCACATATCCTAGCTCAGGAACATTAAAAGAACTCTATATTCGACGTGGGAGCTGAACCATTAAAAACATTTTATGTAAAAACAAAATCACTGTCTTACTATTACTATGAATCATGTTATGGTCAGCCAGAAGTCGCATGTGCCATAACGAATTATATCCCGTAATGATTTCAACAGCAAAGTTATATATAACAAGCTATAAATTACATATAAGAAACTCGTATGGTTTTATTATCATATATACTTTACAAGTATTTCCCTGAACGGAATGATTTAAATTCCTTTTTCAATAAAAAATAATCCATAAACTACAGGTTGCATATCTCTGGCTAGCCAGTACATTGAAATGTACTCATGAGATCAATCATAGAGATACAAGTGATATCAATGTTGCTGACTAGCAAAATTTAATAAGCAATTTATCATAAGGGGTTATTTCCCTTATCAAATTAGAAACTCACAGTCATAGAATATGTGTCACAGACTATAAATTACCCTTGAGGTTATCAGTTTTGTATAAGAAACGTTACCACAAAATCAATTTCGACTGCATAGGAGCAACGTCATATTAAAAAAAAAACACTAAGTCACGGTTTAGGAACGTTTCCGTATCTAGCCTGGTACAAGACTATTTAGGGTTGATAAATAATATAATCATTACACAAATTCCTATAGGGACTGCAAAATCAAGCCAAAGAAACAACCATCATCATATTTTCTAGGTATAACAACACACTGACATAAACCATAAGATAAGACGACGGAAGAAGAAAAGTGTCGCCTTGGCAGTGACCGAGCTCTACCAATCTAATAAACTCGTAAACGTCGTTAATTTGCCTCTTTCTCTGCAGAGCTAATTCGGTCACGCGACACACCGGATAAATAATGCTCCGACTTACGCCAAACTGACGTTACAAGTTCAACGACGATAATTTAATGGACTTTTTGTTCTCGGCGGTCTTCCGGAAATAACAAAGCTCTTTGTGTTGCCATCGGACGAGCTGAAAAGACGCGGGGGAAGATGCCCCCATTTAACTCCTACGAAGTTGAAGATAAACAAGGACTTTTGTAATACGCATAAGTGAACAACACATCTGAATGACCAGTGATGTGGATTTCCGTCCTAAAATGGCGGTTTGATTCCAAATATCAGACTCGACACCATTTGTGTATTAGATGTTAAATACTATAATATAATACGCTTCCACTCCTTTAGTGTCCATGAAATATTTTCACGACTGTATAAACACAACCAAACCAGAACCTAATCAATTTTGGAAACTATAGCCTATAAGTATTCATTAATGTCCTCGTATATGTCAATTCGTCAAACTGATCCATGACCAGCAGCAAATTGATTATGAATAAGTATTATCAATTATAACTAGATACGATGTACCATATTTTTAAAAGCATAAAATAATGAAATTTCCTTAAAATTTTGCTTATTCAAAATAATGAAAACCAATCGGTCGTACACAATTTTCACTGCATTAATCTCGATGGAGGATAAGCACTGTCAACTAATAATCTCATTCCGAACCGGAATCTCGAAATGAACTCCTAATAAGAGTGATTTATCCGGCCCATTCGACAAATTTCCGCGCAATGAAATGAAATCTTTCCATCCCATTCCAGTGATTGGGCGAATAAACTTTTGTATATTGCGTTTTTAAATTGGATTCGTTCAGGAATCCGAAACGCAGCTGCCGGTAATTACCGCTTTGACGAAGTTGTTGGTCTCTCCAGGCGGTCAGCAAAGCTCCATTGTGCGGAATGGATTGAAAATATTTCAGTTTCTGCCCGACATATTAAGTCTTAATCATAGATGCAAGTAAATTTTACGATGAATGTGTTTAATTGCCTTTCTTGGCCGGAGTGGGGTTACGATAGCACCGCAGTGGCCAGGGTTTCTAGGTTAACAACCTTCCTCGATAGTTTTTGTGGCCTCGGTGGCTTTTATTAAAACATAGCATTGTAGATTCATTACTGCCATGTTTGAATATTTGCATGCGAGATCTTCTGTATGCAGACCGGAGTTGAATTGCTCACTCATCTCTAACAAAGACTCAACATTTTCGTTTGGCCGTTTTCATTTATCTCGGTTGCCCTGCAATTGAAATTCATAAAGTGCAGCAGGACGTGTCCAATTTGTGCAGTATCGCATTTGTAAATTGAATTGAGCTGACGAGCGCGTTGGTTAATTATATTTGCCGATCGGATTTTGACCAAATTAACGTTTCGTACCTTAATCATTAGTAAAATTAAATTTCACAGTTGCATTCGATTTCATTTCTCTCGAAACTGTACATAATTCACGTTTTGAATCTACCAACTTTTATTTTGAAAGCTGAATGAGAGTCATAATTCCGGTTTGGATGGAAATGCTTTATAGCGCTACCGAAAACTTAAAAGAACGCTCTTTGTCAATTTTCGCAGATTTTATTTTAAAATTATGTTACAATTTATTTATCCAACTCTTTGGAAAGTATTCCAGTTAAATGACAATAACGACTTACAGCATATCAGGGTTAAATGTATTCCAAATCTTAAGATCTTTATATAGAAAAGGGCATATATTCAGAAATTTATTTGGAAACCCACGCACGAGCCGTAACGTGTACTTTAGGGTTTTTATATTTAATCCCGAAATAAAAAAAAAGCCGTACCAGTAACAGTACGATCGTTGAATACGCAGTCGTATCACGCCATTCAAAAGTTGACTTTCATTTATCGTGACTTGGAAATGAACCGTTTCGTATTGGATGCGTTTACATCGCCAACGGAACCAGAAACGTGCTAAAAATACCGGCGGTCCGCACGACAACCCCACGACGTCTCGGCGCCTGACCTTCGCCAACTTTTTATATTCCGACCGCTGCATTTCGATTTTTTAACGAGCGTCGCCATGGTTCTTGCAAATCACTTGCAGGCGACTGAGAATCGTCATAAATACGCTTGTGATTTTGAACGCGCTTGATTTTTTCCTGGAGTTTATGGAAACATCAATGCTGTTTTGATTTTGATTTTGAGCTAGTATTAGCCAAATAGTTTATAAAATTCTATTAGAGACAAACGATGAGACTGATGTGATAAACGTGCGTTATCTAAAATAAATTTTGAATTTATCTAAGATTTTGACGCATTGCACCACCGCTTATGCTATGAAGAAATCAGTGTATTGACACGGCGGGACCGCATACAGAACAAAGATAAAGTGTAGCAGTATAACTTAATACAGGCATGTTGATGTTATTTTTTAGATTTTTTTTATAATATTGAAGTAGCAAATGAGCGTGCAATCTATCTGATGGTAAGTGGTTGTTGCCGTCCATGGACAACTGTAAGCAACTTGTTATAGAACAGGAGTTCTATCTGAGGTCCATCACAAAGGCATTGTTACTTCCGAGGCCTAAGATGGTCCATATGAAAGTGAGTCTGCATTACAAACCACACTCCTTCTACCACTTTGCATTTTTTTTAAGTGGTAACTGCCGCCAATGTGAACTTCATGTAGAACAAGGATTCTATTGGAAGTCCATAACAGCGTTCGATAAAATAATAATGAAACAGGAATTCAAAAAATAAAGCATCGCGTAAGAAAATTTACGAATCACTTGTAACGTTTCTCGAGACCGGCAAATAAGAACTATTTAAGTATTATTATATACATATATGTTTAATCTGTATTCTTTTTTTTCTGCGAGTAGGATGCTTGTAAGTTATTAGGCATGTTCTCGCGTGGCCATTTGTTATTTTCTTTAAAATGTATCGTTTATTGACCTAATCGCGAAAACGTGTGTATTCGTGTCATTCACCTCTGGAGGCAATGTTTTGAAACTTTTTAATTTTTATAGAACGAGCTGTGACAGATTGACGGGATATTAAATTGGAAACATTTATTTCGTTTTCCACTAATTTTTTATTTCTCAAAAAATTTAAGATCCAAATTCAAAGTGTAGAATAATAATTCTAAATATTTGCTGATGGAGCCGTCAATCATTCCTAAAACTGAAAAATCTAGTACCAAATATAATATATTTCCCGTTATTTATCGAAGGCAAATTTATTTTGACATGAATTTTAAAAAAATATAAGTACCAAATATATTCGACCCTTATTCGCAAACATTAAAGCTGCTACAAATAAAACAGTGGGAAATTAACTTCTATTAAATTACCAAAGTTTTTTGAATGCTTGGCTAGTCAATGCCTTACGTTTTGTTCTGGAACATACTGAATGGCCTGAATTCAGTGGTCTAATGAGGATCTGTGAAATGTGAGGATCTGTAAAGTGCATAAGATCTGAAAGCGATTGCACCGCTGAAAGATTTTCAATAGCTAATTGCCGTCTAAGCACCCCATCCATCTATATCTGCTCTCCGAAAGACTCCGTTTTTCATGAAATCTTTCTCGATCAGGGTTTTATTGCTGATGATTCTATGGAAATATAACGTAGCAAATAAACGCTACATAAATTATGGCAATATTAGCTTGTTAAGGTTAAAGTCTTATGTTGCATTGTAGCAATGTATTCAAGAGAAATTATTTTAGTCAAATATATATTCGTCTACTCATTCCTTAGCAATCGCACAAGCTTTAGCAAACCTTAAATCTAAATAATGCAGACATTTGTTACAAATTACAGAAAACATTTTGACTTCTAAATTATTTAAGTCACGATCAAACTTGAAATAATAGCATTACCGTCTCCAAAAACGTTGTATGACAATTTCATTATATTTCGGCGTGTCCAGTCGGACAAGTTTTATTTCCTGTCCCGAGGAGTTCACAGACCGGGAGAGAGCGCACACGATAAACAGATTTAGTGGCTGGCGTCCCTCCAAGAGCATTGGATGATCACAGGCCACTGATCAAGTAGAGATATTCGACGTTTTTAAAAGATGCTGTCGGAAATGTATCACACATTAAAAATGTTTATTTTTTGTAGCAATTACGAACAGAGACAGGATGTGTCGCTTTAGAGCCAGTGATTTATGTGTAAATTAATATTCATTACTACTTATTCCTACAAAACAAAACAGTACAACGGTAGTACTATGAATAAATAATAGACGTACTCCACTTCTAACCTTAACATGAAGAATCGTAACCCGTAGACACTGCTAGTACCTAGTCTATTTACATCTCTTTACGTGTTATACAACAACTTTAGGACTTGTAATAAATGAAAAAGAAACACCTTAAACTATGGAATATACACATAACTAAAAGAGTACATACGTGTAAAATCTCATTCCAATGAACGTAGCATTCCATCAATCTACAAATTAATGGCACGTATTAATGCAATTTTAATATCAAGTTCTAATAAACCCATTGTGTAAACGCCCTAAACACACCACCAGTTTTACTCAGATTTGAAATCTTCCTATGGTGTTAGAGTATGCTTCAGACCTTATGAGAAACTTCTCACTTTATCAATATCGAGCAGAAAAAAAATAGCAACAGTAAATTGGTCCTCTTCTCATTGATCCAGCAAATGCCATAAATCCCTCTCGTTTTCAGTCGACCTTGGCGCGGACTTTCCCCGCAATAAACTGTGTCACTTCCCATTCCCAGTCCGTCAGCTGCCAATACCGGTTGGGGGATATGCGCGTGCGCATTAGAGGGGAGAAGACTATTTAGAGGGGAGAGGCGGGAGGGAGGCACTATTTAAAACCGATGTAGGCCAAGTCACTGGGACGGCGGACGAAGCCAGGTGGTTACCGAGCTATTTTGAATGTGATACAGTTACACTTGGCAATTGAACGCATATCAATTTTGCGGATTGCAGCTTCCGTTATGATCGACCCATTTTGATAAACGTAGACGTCTTTGATATAAAATTATAACAAAATCTACTTCAAAATCGTCGTATAGACAATATTAATGATTGGACTACATGTAAATGCTAAGATTATTTGTCAGTATTGTACGATCTGTTTCTGTTGACGATAGCAACATTTTGGAAAGCATTTCATAAAAAAGAGTAAACACAAAATTTAAACAAGAAAAATAAAGTAGCAAAAATAAATAAACACCGGCTCTTGACGTGCGTCAACGTTTCAAGGGAAAAATATATTTTATTTTTTAAGCAAACATTGTATCAAATTTTATTTTCTACGTAAATATATCAATTATATAGACGTGTATAATTACTAGGCGGCAGTAACGAGACTTGGCGAGACGCTATTCATTCTAGATCATGTTGAAATATTTACATTTCCTGTCTGTCTGCGTTTATAATTCTATTCGATTTCATTCAAAAACATAAAGAAGTCTAAAATAAAATTAATTTTATGAAAAGAGTTCCACATACGATTATCGAGAAAAAACTTCAAACTTGTTTACATATTTATTAGCGATTTTTTACTACGTGTATGTCACAAACACAATTACATATGTATTACACATATTCGTATATTGATATGAAACATTCTAGTGTGGTTCTATAAAGGTAAAAACAGTTATTATTCTTATTGTAAGAGTACAGACTTTTTAGAGACTGTGTTGACTGATCAGAAGATGTCCATAAAAAACTAATTTCGTGCTCCTTAAGTATGCATACGTTTATATAACTTACAACCTAGATAAATAGATCAGAGTTCGATTAATAATCTTTCAATGAAAATTAGTTTTTAATCCGTCTGAAACTATAATATTTGGTCATAACAAAGAAATAATTTAAACATAAACATGCATAGCAATGGAATTAAACAAACAGAATTAAATTTTCAATTTATCATAAACAAACAATGGTAAATAATTTATTGTGATACATCATTAAAGTATATAAACGAAACGAACAGGTACAAACAGTTTTTAATTAAGATAAATAATTGACTGTCGTGAACGCAAATCGTGAAATTGAGTATTGATTGCTGCGAGTTTAATGAGGTCTCCTATTAAAACAAATGGTTTTCGTTGGGTCCTAATTTCAAACCTATTCGTTAATTATACATTTGAAGGTATCAATAAAAGAACGGTAATACGGAAACTTAATAATATATATTAAAAGAAAAACGTATAAAATTGTTTAATAACGAAAGCTGTAAAATGTTGTCAACTGTTGTCTTTCATTTTTTAAACGATTAAAGTAGCAAACGAGCATGTTGTCCGTGTGCTTGCAACTTCGTACAGAACTGAGGTTCTATCTGAGGTCAATAACAGATGCAATGGTACATACGAGGGGCAAGATGATCCTCACGTAAAAGGAAACCGGCAACCACACGGAAATAAGAGTGGCGATATGCCTTCCTGGTCGAATTATGATTGTTCTTACATCTTGCCTGGTCATACATTAATAGTAAAGTTAAAGGCGATAGGTATAACTCTACGTTCAATTGAGGCAGCAATTCGGCTGTACTTTATTTCGATTTAATGTTTCTATAGCTCTCGACTGGCTTAAATTAAGGTAAGTGTGGTAAACCAGACATATTTATCTAGTCATCATATTGAGGTGAGATATTTACCTAATATCTGTACCAGTTCTCTCATAAATTCATACAACTAATCAACGTTGGCCTATAAAAATGTATTCATGTATTCGTACAAATTCCTCTCAAGTTGTACCAGTAAGTACTTCGCACAACTTTATTGAGATTAAATCAAACAGCGAACCCGAAGCATGCGCCGGGAGACTGCCATTTCTCTGGCCAATTAGAAGTTACGTCAAGCACTCATGAAACTTTTAACTTCAGCGATCGGAAACTCAGTTGCTTATGTAAGCAAACTGGGCTGCAACATGTTTTACGTCCCACTTCCATGAAGTTTTGGCTATGAGTGCACAACGCTTTCTATTCTATTCTTGTTTAATAAGATTGGTATAGCAACGAGCGTGCAGCACACTGAGAGTGTTCACTGCCGCCCATGGATATCAGTAATCAAAGTCTTATAGAACAGGAATTGTATCTAAAGTCAATCGCAGATTCTTTACATCCATATAAAGGTGACCCTGCAACCTTACTCTTCCACCGAAACGCAAAAACTGTTTTACACTATAAATAAGTGTCGCGTTGGTGCCTCCCCGGTTGTGCCATCCTTGCCAATACAAAACCTTAAGATGTTTACAGATACGTTTCTGCCCCAGGTCTAAGATGGTCACCTCATATGAAGGTCAGGTGGACGGGACACGTAAGAACCGCATCTCACCGAAAATAACTGTAGCGGTGGTTTTACCGGGGAGGTTACCGATTAATCAAACCACCACTGATGTAACTACTATTTTCTCAAACATCACGTTTTAGTTCTAGTTTCTAAAAACCAAGACGTGATTTACTAACGCACGTCTAATTATATATTGCCTTGAAGTAAAACCTGCGTGGAAATCAGCAGTACATTAATAACAAACACATTAATGCATAGATTCTGGATTCATACTGAATTGTTGAAAAAAATATATAAACGAAGTTTATAAGATGTCCATCAGTTTTTATATCGGACTGTTTAGTGCTACAGATCCTGTTTTTTCGTTTAATTCAGTTTTGTGTTTGATAGCCTATAGCCTTCCTCGATAAATTTACTTTTCAACAGAAAAAGAGAACGATCAATTCGAACCAGTAGTTCCTGAGATTAGCCCGTTCATTCAAACAAACTCTACTGCTTTATAATATTAGTATAATAGTAAAGTATAATTATACGTGTATAGAACTACGGTAGATTAAATATACGAGTATATCTATAGTCAATATTGTGAGGCTATAACATTTTGTCTTTCTTTCATTAAACTCTATAATTACTACAGTCAACTACATCAAAGTTATTACAATTTAAAGTTTGTTACTTTTCTTTTAATCTGAGTAAAACCGCTCCGCAAAGTACTATTAGGTTCTATGTGAAATTATTTTTACAGATATATAGACGTTTCAAAATCGCTGTTTTTATGTTTTATTAACGTACATAAACTTATGACCTAGGATTCTTTGACATTGTAAACCACGATAAATAAATTGTGAATTCACGAGGTCTATTTCTAAAGTAATATCATTAGTAAGTCAACCAATAGGTGATTAACCAATTTTGGTAAGTCTCAATTAGAGGCGCGACCCGGTAATTATGATTTGTACCACTAATTAACAACAGCCGAGCTTATTCGGGTATTGACCAATTATTCAACGTGTAATTAATTTATACCGTAACGTATAATTACTTCTGCTAAGTATCATGTTGGTACAGAAATTGAGCGATAAACAGCGCTCAGTTTGTAAAGCGTGTAGCATCTATATGTTTCCTTTTACAATATGTATATTTATAATGTACAAATTTAAACATTTATGACAATTTCCTTTAATGATGATAACTTATAATATATTCATAAATGTTTTAAAAGAACTAACATTACCAATTAAAAATAATCATGAAAAAGAACGACGAAGCAGGAGGTTTATACCATCTGCTTATATCTATCTTATAAATAAAGAAAAGAGTAGAAAACTAAGTTAAAAAAAACACCAACAATCATCTACTAAAATTGTATCTCACTAAAAATTAAAAATTATCTCACATACTGAACGTAGTTTACGTTTTAACCAGTGAAATTGATACTATGCAACGGTGTGTTAGGGGCGAACATTATCTTTCATAAAAAAGAATAACTTCTGAAACTAGGCGCATATAATGTTATTTTAATCATTTTAATTTAGAGAACATACATAAAAATTACCTATAGCCCAACATAGAACCACCTTCTTTTTGAAAGTCGGTGAAAATACGTAGCAACTGTAGACGTTCGTAGCCTTTAAATGAACTCGTGCATGCAACGTACCGATAAGATTTTTACGAAAACTGCATCAGTAGCGGAGAAGTTTAGAAGCGAAAAATATATTGTCAACGGGATTCTTATATGTATGAGAATATGTTATGTATATGAAGGTGAAAATAATATCTAAATCAGTGTAATCAAATTTTACGTTTAATATCAATCACATTGATGAATTAAACGTTAGATATTGCAATTTTAGAAAAAAAAAAATAGTTTTTGTTTTTATGAAAACGCAAACGCTTATCAGTATTATCACTTTGTACATATTTTAGATAAGTTTCATTGGTTTAATTTTAAATAATTATATTTGTACTTGTACATTTTATGTAAGACAATTAAAGACGTATCTAAGACGAAAAAAATTGCAAAATTTTTTAAGATTATCCAGAATGGAATCTTATCAGCTAAATCTTTGGCAGAGCTTAGTAGAACTGACAAACATCATTGTTTAACGGATTGTTTCGTGTGGAACAGAAACAGAGGTTTAATTTAAAAAGTTTTTGGCACCGAACACCATCTCGCAACACTAGTAAATCTGATAGCAATATTGTATTTTTCTGGCTACACTCTTCAGTCTGGAAAGTTATGAAAGTGGGTCTTGTTATTTTCTATCTATCTATCTATTAGCCTTTGGAAGTCCACTGCTGGACATAGGCCTCCCCTAATCGGCGCCACTCCGACCGGTCCTGAGCTTTCTGAATC